>VCJG01002678.1:64096-75569 GCA_024140375.1 Backusella westeae | reverse complement strand
AATCTAATATCAAGCTGGGCCAAATCGATATTAGACTTAAAAAAATCTTTATTCCGGTTAGGTCGGATTTCCTACAGAAACTAACACTTTTTTATCGTGTATTTTTCTATATTTTGATAAGAAACACTAAAGATGTTGAGTTCTTACTTTTTTTCCACAGAAAATTGGTGGAATATATTGACAATGTCCAGCTTATGGAGCTTCAAGTGATAATAATACACATTTTGTGAAAATACCAGAATAAAATGTATACAGTGAAATATGTTTTAGATAAGATAAATTAGTATGATATTCACTATTGATATCTATTCCAAATTATGTAATATTTATTATGAATAAATAAGAGACAGTAGTTCTTTTTAGCGATGAAGTCTTTTCAAAGTAAGATTTACTGAATATATCACCAAATACTACCTGTTTTTGAAGTGAAAATAAAGGAAGATCATTTAAGAAGAGTCATATACTGTCTTTTTAAAGAAAATGAGAAATATTTTCAAATTATTGAGAAAAGGTTGGTGAGAAAAAAAATAGAGCTAGTGGGGGTGGAGATTTTAGTATTGACCAAGGGCATGACAGTAAAATTAGGGGATATATACCAAGTACTTTGTGATACCAAAGCGCAAGTGAAAAACTATCAAATTGCAAAATTGCTAAACATCAAACTGTAAATTATCAAAATGCCAAAGTATCAAAGTGCCAAAGTGCCAAAGTGCTAAGCTATCAAAGTGCCAAAATGTCGAAGCTCCAAAGTGCCAAAGTCTCGAACAGAGAAACTACAAAAGTAAAAAATTGTAGCTTATTAATTCTTTAGGACCATGTGGCAGTTATACCTTCGTGCAATCCCATACACTTTGGCATTTTGGCACTTTTGCATTTTGATAGTTTTATTACTATCGTTTGATTTTAACCTTTATTATCTCTTAACCTGTAGATCATTTTTACACACCGATAAAGGAAGTGTGGAGATCTGTAATATTCACTCAGGATTTAGTGCTCACAACTTATTGTCGTCATCGTACTCATATTATTTGATCAAAGCAATTTCTGAACAAAAATAATCTGAACAAATTACACCACAGTGATGTTTATGTTGGATGAACTAATGAAAAATAGAATATAAAGGATAATTAAAAACAATCATTTTTTTTTTGGTTTATGATACAAAATTCAACAACTCATGGTAATCCGTTCCCGCCCTTTATGTCCAAATCCAAATGAACCCCTGTGCTCTCCATTGTTTTTCATTGTAAATGCTATTTTTCTCAATTATTCTTTGTGCTTTTCTCATTTATTTGTGATATTTTCTCATTTTCTTGAAAAAAACAGTACTTTACATTAATCCTAAAAATAAATGTACTTATGGTGTGTTTAATGTGGTGTCAACATTATTTCATAAGTAGTGAATATCATAATAACATTCCCCATGTTCTTCCTTGATTGCCATTGAGTAACTAATATCATCGAAAATCTCCAAAAAGTATCTTCTTAGTTATTCCCAGAAACTTCAATTGGTATAAAGCTGAATGATTAATGACATACAAGTCAAAGGATATGTCTTAATAGAAGAAGGGTAAAAATCAACGCTCTACTTTATGAATCCCAAAGAAGTAATGTTGACAGCAAGGACAGAGCCAATGCCATTACCATAGACCAACTGAAACTAAGACTTGTAATATACTTTACAAGGGAATTTCTCAATTGAAAAATCAATTAACAAGATATAATCAGATGAATTATAAGCGGAAAAAATTGGGTTTATTTTAGAAATGAATAAAGACAGTTCGAAAGGGCTAATTCGATAACGATGGCGTTAATTAAAGAAAAAAAAGTTACCAGGAAAGTATTGATGAGCAGGATCCATTTACAACAATAATCCTGCGTTTGATTCATGAGCCAAGATTCATGGTAGATCCCTGTTATATTTGTAAAAAAGAGTTGAAGAATCATAAGATAAAATAACATGGGCTTAAATACTATTTCAGTATTGAGGGCTTTTCGAATGTTATGTCTCATATGAGATATATTGTAGAAAGTTACGGCTGCTTATTTACTTGATGTACAATTCTAGCATGTACGTTGAATCTAGTACTTTGTCCACAAAAACTTTACAGGTCTGAACTGATAAAAAACGTATATATACAGTGCTTCCGGTGCCAATTTGCGGTTTTACTGGACCAATTTGTGGTAATTAAATTCTCAATTTGCGGTTTTTCTGGGCCCAAAAATTTGAGTATAGACCAAAATCCATTAATTAGGCCATCATGAAAACGGAAAACTTATAAAAACTCATCTCCAATAATTAAAGGCCGGGAAAATACCATGCAGTATGATTTTTATTTGAGAAAGACTGTCAAACGTATCCACCAATTAACTTAATTTTCTATCTTTTTCTAATAAAGTATAACAAGAGTGGTTACAGTAACAATCAGTAAACTTCAACAAAAAAAGCTAAGATAACTAGAAGTATCATGGACATTAAAATAGTAGCGGCTGCTAAAATAATCAATGATTGAGAATACGAATTTGTAAATGAAGTGTAGTACATTTACCAGCGATATTGTCAGAAAATACATTTCTATCGATCAGGACTTTTTTAATTATTACTATTTACGAAATATCTGGAAGTTTAATTAACGTTATCGAACTATAAATCTACCTGTATATGATGCTAGTGGCTCCTAATTTAGTGCAAAAGAGCTCTCCCAATTTCAATGCCGTGATAGTCTTACTTCACTTTTTTTGAATTGACATTCCCTCAACAAATCTCCAAAAAAATATGTGTACATTCATATAATAAATAATAAGTAACTAGAGTGAATCATCTCATTAAATGAGAAGTCGGTTGTTTATTTAGTTACCAGACACTTTTATGAATGAACACAAATAAAAATAAAAATTATAGCAAATTTGGTATATCCCGTTTTGAAAACCAAGCAACAGGTAAAACTAATGAAGTGAAAAATTTTTTCCCGAAGTTTCTGGGAAATTCCATAGGAACACTAGAGCATTTTTTACTACCTTTTCAAGATATAATTCATCTCCCTCATTTATTCAGAAAAGGTCATGTTAATTAAAGCAAGCGTTTTTTCACACGCATTGATGATAGAAAACAAAAAACTTCGCGGTATTATGAGACCATATGTGTTTATAAGGAAATTGATAATGAGAAGTCTCAATTCTCTATTAGTAAATGGTTTATTTATTATTTACTCGTCTCAAGTTGGCTTTTTTTTAAAAAAAATAATATTTGAATTGCTGGCCTTGTACGAGACTAATGTTTTTTATATGAGAATACCTAACTGTTCAATAGCGATGAAAATATAATTACAAGTGTCTTAATACTATAGGATCAATTAAATGTCATCGTGCCATTGTTTTATGTACTTTCTAACGCATTCTCGTGTCATTATAAGTTTTACTGTATTATTAGTATTTATCTATTTTTAACCCTTTGTGGAGCTTTCCTTTGCATTGTTCTGGACTAAAGTTTGGTATGCGTTTTCTTATATATCCCTATAACTCCTTTCAGATACAGGTTACGGTATTAGCTTACTAAGTACTTTATGTCTTAAAATATATCACACCGAATACTTATATCCGAAATATTTATAGGCTTTGCTTTCGTATCATTACAGCGATGGTATTGACTATATTTAAGTCCTTATACATACTATATATATTTATTCATGCGTACATACATACAGGTACGCACATACACATATATAGAAAGATAGATAGATTAGAATAATAATATAAGCATGCTGTACCATTAAGTTCTACAATATCTACTAAAAAAAAAGGGTGCAAATTCACATGGTACAAATGTAATCAGAAATAAACCGCCTAGTTTTCATGCTTTGCAGCATTTGTTTTCTTTTGTAAATATTAAAGTAAAACTGAATTTACATTTCTCATAGAGAGCAATATATTATGCGAAAATGATTATAATTGTTTTTTTTAAAATAAAAATAAAAAATAAAAAAAAACTATAGCCCAGATATCAAAAACTGGAAAAAAAAGAGTAATTATCGCAGTTTTACTCAAGTTGAACTAGTAAACAGCATGGTACTCTCCTTATATGGATATTATTACCATTGGTGTTGATAACCATAATAGATTAAAAGAGGACGTTCTTCCTTTTCCTTATTTTTTTTTATAGAAAAAACAGTTCAAGGACGCGTTTTTTTTATCGACGCCAAGTAAGCAATGGGTACTGTATTTTGTTTTCCTTTTTAATATTTTAAAAAACTAAAATAAGTGACTATGAGGTGCAACTATTGGATTTAACTTGTTTATTTTTATACAGATAGATTATCAATGTTGTAAGCCTTACCTTAACTAAGTAACGTATTTTTAGCTTTTTATTTATCAGATCTTCAAAAAGAAATTTTTTAAAAAAAAGTCTGATTCATTTACGTTTTGTTAAAAATTTCTTAGTAACTATGAAGTATAGTTTGCTCCAATGTCAGAACAGAAAAAAAACAGAACACTAGTTTTCAGATAAGTCACAAGGTAGGACCGTGAAGTGTGGCATAAAGATCAGCATTTTAGAACGAATTATCGTTATTTAAAAGATGCTTATTTATTTATTGTTGGTTACTCTCAAAGATGATGCATCCTTCTCTAAAAGCTATTTGTTTTTTTTTTTGTGTATTATTATATTAATAGTAAAAAAGGGTGTGGAGTAGGGTGTTGCCCATAAAAAATGGAACTTAATTGGTTAATAGAGCTGTGTTTTCCAATATTTACTCACTTTTTTTTTATACGATTCGGTGTGTTCACTCGAAATGTATGAGAATAATTCTTGAGAATATACCTCTCCTGTGTTTATATACTTACGAATAATTAAGTTTAATAGAATTCCTTTGGAGAAGAAGGAAAAATTGAAAGATGCATAACTTCACGAACACCCATTAGAAGGAGAGATTTTACTCTTAGTATGGTTTATTCTAATGAGTTACATCTATGGTATACGAAGTGCTTAACAATTAGGAATAGCCTGGGTTTCATAATTATTAAAACAGAAGAATAGACGTACAAATTTTTGAAATTTTAGAAATAAACCTATTATTAGTAATGCTGAAATTATACTTATATATATCAATCGTTGATGTTTAGTTATATATATTGATAAATATTTTTTTTATTTTGGTTTTTCTGTTAAAAATGATTTGAAGGTCTCATGTTAATTTATAATAGATCTCAAATGGAAATATTAAATGGGCTCAGCTTGCTGTTTAGCACATTAGGTAAGACATAAAAACTAAAAATTGATTCTCAATTCAAATTACAGAAGTTTATATTTTCTAACTTCTTAATCTCTTCCAATTAAAATCATTTATCCGCAGAATTTCTTCAACATAAATTATACTTCAAGTTCTCTATAATCTAATTCTGTAAGACATAGGTGTACCCGTACTTCGGTTTTAATCATGATTATGGACTTCCCGGGGTACAATGTAACTTATTTTTCTAGAGGATTTTAATGTGAATTATATATATGATTATAGACGTCGGAAGAACCAATAGCATAGATAACTTTAAGATAGGATAATTGGTATACTATTCATGCAGTAGTACATTATAAATGGCGCAACTAAATTTTAGAATCAAAGTTAGACTAAATTCAAGATAATATTTGTTTTACCCATCATCATATTTTTAAACTTCGTGTTAGATCATACACATCTTCATTTATATACCAGAAGGAAACAAATATAAGCATAGCCTCCGAGGTGAAATCTGTAGTACAAGACTGGTCGTTCAAAAAAGGACGGAACTTCACTAATGCCAAACTGTATATTTCACTGACACAAATCAATCATAAGTCCAATTAGCTGATTCTTCGAATTCCGCTGATAACCATTGACATTTCGCATTTATACTCTATATACCAGTGAGTAATGAGTTAGAATGGGGGGAAAGAAAAGGAATGAAAGAGAAAGGAAAATGATCATTCACAATGGTCTTGACGTCTACTCCATTAAAGTATTTCTGAGACGATGGTCTTGTATAATTTTATAATTTACTGGTGTTGAAATGCTGCATCAAAATAGTTAATTTTATGTCATCGGAATAATTCAACGTCATACATTGATCATTTCTTTTCTTTTTTTGTTTTTTTTTCTCTCTCTTTTTAATACGTAGCAGGCAAACAATAAAATAGAATATGAATAGTCCCTTTAATAAAAGCTAAATAGAAGTAAATTACCATCTATATTCCATGTGGATCGATTCAGATAAAGGCTGAATAAAATATCATGAATAGGTGAAACATATATTTTTAATTTTAATAAAGCTTCGAAATATTTTTGGTGAAACGCTCGAACCCCCTTAAAAACACTTTCCCTAGTTCGGGCGGGTGTAATAACAATCAACAAAAATAATATTTCAGACTGTTTTTCTTTATTTCTTATAAACTTCTAAATGGACTCATATTATATTTTACCAAAATTACTTTATGTTTGTCTTTATACACTTTATGGCTCAGCCTTAGGATACATTTCCATATTTTATAGCGAGTCGCTCAACCTATCATCAAATCAGATTGGCTTTTTACTGGCTCTTGCCCCTTTTATACAGGTTGTTTCTTGTCCGTTTTGGACTCTTTTAGCAGACAAAAAACCCGCTTGGCATGGTCCACTCCTTGGCATATTAGCAACAATCGGAGGCTCGAGCGTTTTAACTTTATATTTTATCCCTGAATGGATACAGGAATATGGTAAGTTTAACTCTGGGTAATAGTCTTTGGGGTACAAAAGAAAAGGGATGAGATCATCAGTTTTTTGCACGAGAAAAAAAACAAAAAAAACAAAGGAAAAAAGAAAGAAAAGAAGGAGATAAAATGACCTGTTTCAAAAACTAAATTTCCTGTATTTGATTCACAGATTTTGTTGCGGATAATGTTATGGCTCTTACGATTGCACTTGGACTCATTTTCGCTTTTTTTGGAAGTCCAATCTGCGCCCTTGTTGATAGTGCGGTTTTAAAACTTTTAGGTGACCAGAAAATTTTATATGGTATATACGCATTTAAACATAGTGGCTTGGTACTTTCCTTAACAAAACAATATAGGAAACCAACGCTTGTGGGGTTCCGTGTCAAATGGTGCAAATTTATTCCTTGTTGGTCTTTTGGTATCTAGTAAAGGAATAGAAGTTTCCTTTTTAGTATTCCTTGTGGGGATTGTTAGCTTCGTCCTCTTATCCATGTTTATCAAGTTCGACTCTCATATGATTGATCAAATGTCTATTACAGACACGCATGACTCTACTATAAATAATGCAGCAAGAGAAGGGAACGAAAGAGATTCTTTACTAAGCAGAAGATTACCAAGAAACAATAGCTACAATGACGTGATTGCACAACCTCTGCATCATGGAAATTATTTGTACAACCCGCTGGAGCACTCAGCAATGAAATTACAGGATTCACGACACTCATCTTTTCTCTCAAGAAGGGATAGTGTGGCCAACACTGAATATTTGGGTGACGAAAATGCAAATCTGTATCAAACTACCTCGGTAGCGGCGCTCGATGTACAAATGGAAGCAAATGAATTACTAACAAACATTTTAAGCAATGACAACAGACCTGTAGCTTTCCCGCCACTTGGATTAGCTTTATCTAACGTCCCTACGATAGATACTTCTCTTTCTGCGTTTGCAGCGGTCGGAAACCCGGGAAGTGATGCCCCTGAAAAGTCAACACTCAAAAATCATGTTGTGCGAACTTTTCTTGCCTCTGTACTTCTTTTTGGCATATCTTACTCAATGATATGTCAATTTTTATTTTTACTTTTCAGAGACCTTGGTATGGATGCATCACTAATGGGTCTTATTGGGCCTATCGGAGGAATAGCCGAAGTGGTTACCTTTTGGTTGTTTAAACAGGTAATCTGACTTGTTCTTTTTAAGCAAAATAGTTCAGTGAATTGGAGTCGTAATTTAAAACAATATACTGTATGTTATTTAATAGATGTTTGATCGATTTAGCGTCACGATCTTGATCACAGCATCCCACCTGTCATTTATCTTTCGTTCTCTAGTCTACACGTGTCTAACTCCCAATGAAACCAAATCGATCATCATTGCTTTGGCGCTTCAGTTAATTAATGGTAAGAATAGAATAAAATTTAAATAATTATAGAAATAATAACAAAAATAAATGTGTACATGTGTACATGAAACTATATATATATGTATATATTTGTATCATTGCCATATTCTTTTTGTTATTGCTACTATTGAATCAAATATATATATAATACAAAACAAATATTCTTTTTTATGTAGGATTTTCTTATGCGTTAATGTGGTGCACTTCAGTGGCTGAGGTCGATAGTTTTTTCCCGCCTGAACAACGTGCTATTGCACAAGGAATCTTGGCAGCTTTGTTTTCAGGGCTAGGGTATGGTGTCGGTTCTGTCTTGGGAGGATACATCTACAGTGTGTATGGGTTTAATGCTCTTTTCCAAACATCAGCAGTCTTTACTGGGGCTAGTTTGTTGGTATTTTTATCAGGACGTAAAGGTGGCACCGTGAACCGTTATTGATTTCCCAAATTTCTCCGACATCAAACCAATAAAAGCAATTATTTCGATCACTATTTTGATTTTTGTTTTTGCACATCAGGCACGTGCATGCATAGTACTTGATGGTTAATTTATCCCAACTAGCTGCTGTATTTCTCTTCTATTTAGGGTAAATGTAAAATCAAATGTAATGCCTTTTCTTTTGATATGAAAAAGAAAAAATGGTGTTGAAATGTGTGTTGGTACAAATATATGTCATACAAAAAAATCTAAGTCTGTTGTATAGTTGATTAATATTTTTTTTCTACATAATTATGAGTATATAAGCTACATATATAGCTATATATACACATTTAAACTTCAAAAGTTTCTGCATATATAGATTTCCAGATGAACCATCTAACATGACATTTTATTTTACTTTGCCTTAATGTTTCCATCTAAAGATAAAATAACGATGGTCTTACCTGAGCTTCTTCTCACGTTGATCACAGGCCAATATGCTAATCTGACCCCAAATATATGTTATTGATTGGTTTAACATTACATATCTGTGTCAATATGGAACACCATTTTCATATTATTATTTTTATTTTGTCAATGATAGGAGAATGTGACTAGATCTCAGTTTTTCTAGTTGAAGTAACTTTGTACAAATTTAGATAAACTAGGTGACTTGTGTCAAAATTAAATGTAGAATGAGCACAATGTATAAAGACATATTAGGTCAAAGAAAGTTGCAAGTATCAGAAATAACAAGTTCTGGATCGAGTCATTAATCTCAAATTTTGGGAACTGGACTTATATTCTCTTGGTGAACGAAATTGGATTTGGATTAAAGTTTATCGAGATAATATTTTAAATGTGCGATTGAATCATTCAAGGCTTAATCCTTTTATAGCATATAGTCTAAACACAAAGATAAAATACACAGAACCAAAGGTGAAGGTCGGAGTAGATACCATTGTGTTTCTTGTTATGTTAGTGGTCAATGATAATCATATTCTTTACCAAACAAAAAACAAAAACAGCAAAAAAAAACAAAACAAAACGCACTTTCTAGTCAACACAAATGTGCATACAATGTAGCTTTCGCAGGAACTTTACAATTCTCTAAGTTTCCTTTTTCATTAAAGGTACCCGATTCAAGTCTTTGTTTTATTTTCACTTTTTGTTTATTTTTGTTTTTCTTAAAAAAAACTTCATCTAACTATGTCGAAGATCGATTGTAGGAGTTTTGTTCGTCCCCCTTTTTTACTTTTTTTGCCCTCTCTCCCCCCTTTTTTTGAGTATAAAAGTATGCAGTTTTTTTAACTTTGTTTATTTTTGTCTTTCTCCCTTCTTGTCAAGTTTTTTTCTATATTTGCATTTAATTACATTTTCTATTTATTATTGGTTTATGACTCAAGTAAATCAAAGTCGAATAATTTCCAGTACGTTCAATGATATTGTTCTTACATCTTCGTTAAAAAAGGACAAACCCAGAAGAAAAAAATATCAGTGCAATTACTGCCCAAAAGATTTTACTCGCCCAAGCGCGCTACAGACTCACGTTTATACCCATACGGGTGAAAAGCCGCATGAGTGTGACATGTAAGGGTGGATCCATGCTTGGACTGTATTTGCCAATACTACTAAAACTAATCTTACTGTTACTTTTGTTCCTCTAAATAATGAATAGCTCTGGATGTGGTAGACGGTTTGCAGTTATTAGCAATTTAAGACGACATTTGCGTGTCCATAGACCTTCACATGTGAGACGAAGATTAAGCTCTCAAGAGCGCCGTGAATATGTTGAACGATTAATCGAGAGAACGGGTAGTCTTACAGAGGGTCACCTGAACTATAATTCACTTCCTTCTATGTGCTACTCATCTGCCTCATCAGTGTCCTCTGGTGCTTCGTCCCCCCGAACTCCATCTCCAACTACAGAGAATTTCAGGATTTTAATGCCTAAACCAAGTCGTATCTTCTCAAGGCCAGTATGTCTGACTGTAAAGCATCTTCTAAATGATGATTAAGATCCTTTCTGTATAAAGTAAAAAAAAAGGTAACTGTTTGATATATTCAAATAATACCTCTCTTCGCTAGTAAAAACTATATAATAACAAAAGAAAAAGAAAAAAAAAGAAAAAGAAAAAGAAAAAAAAAAACAAAATCCCAAAATCTCGGAAAAAAATGCAAAAAAAAGTACATCCAAAACCAAACCAGTGTCTGAGCCCATCCTTTCCGCTGCTTAACTTTCATTGATGAATCAACATTGCACACCCTCTCTTGTGATATTATTATACCCTTTTTATTATTATTAGTTTACCTGTTTGTTTATAGTTGCTTTTTAGTTTCATTCAATTTTTCTATTGTATGTACATTAATGTATGATAGAGCTTTTTATGTTATGATATATATCCCATTCTTTTCTTTTCTGTCTATTTATTTTTTATGCTTATTCCTTTTATCCTTTTACTTCTTAAGAAGTACAAAAACAATAAATACCCTGTATCTGGCTAGTGAGACCGGTCTCAGATTGATCGATTTTGGTCGGGTCTCTATTTTTTAGCAAATGATTTTTTCTTATTTCGGTCTGGTCTAACTTTGACACTGTCACTCTTGCCATGTACACGCGAAGTAACACGTCAAAAAACACTTTTCTTTTCTTCTTCTTCATGGCTTTTTTTGCTAAACCATTACCTTGCTTCATTTAACAAAGGTAAACATCCAAGATCTATGATAAAGTAAAATACAAATATTACGAAAAAGATAATAGTATGCGCCTCTTCTTTTCCGTATCTCCTTTGGCTTTGCTTTTCCTATTATAATAAAACAGGTATGTTTTTTTTATATATATAAATGTTGTCCAAAGAAGTGGGTCACTGAGAAAGAGTGTTTTGGTGTAGCCACTCTTCTTTACCGACTTTTTCCTTTGGCGCCCCATTCCTTTCC
>VCJG01002678.1:45505-55764 GCA_024140375.1 Backusella westeae | reverse complement strand
GTTGTTGAAATTCAACTTATAACTTTATTTAAATAAGTTCGATCCTTCCACTTTTCAACCCAAAACTTTTTTTTTATAAAATCACTTTTTCTTGAAAAGTTCAATTTCAACGCAAACCTTTTTTTGTAAGATTCATTTTTCTTGATACTTCACTTTCAACCTAAAACTTCTTTTATCAAATTCATTTTATCTTTAACGGTTCATATTCGACTTATAACTTGGACTAAAAAGTTAAAATTTACAAATACTTCGAGTTCAACTTTACTTTTTTCTCCCAGTGCAGCTGTCAACATGAAACATTAAATCAAGGAACGAGAGCCTTTTTTTTTCTTTTGCATTTCGTTGTAAAAACTTCTTAATTGATAAAAATGACTTAATTATTTGTTAATAGTAATGAAACACAAGAAAAAAGTCTAATGTAAGGAAACCACATAATAACGATAGTTTATTTAGAAAGCAATATGCAGTACTTTCTCCAAAGGTTTTACTACAAATGGAAATATCATCAGGCTAGATGCATCAATGATTGAAATACTTGAATTGTTTGTATGTATATTCTTCTTAAAAGGTATTAAATTGGAGAATTAGAACATAAAACATGATAAAGGAACTGATCATTCCATAATAAAGACTTTACTTTTAATAGACTATAAACTTACTCGAAATAGAGCTTGAGGACAGCAATACTATTGGTTATTGGTAAAACAAACACTGATATATTCATTTGTTAGAGAGTGGAAAAAAGAAATTCAGGGACTCTGTGTACCTTTCATTTATTTAAAAGAAAGCGAACGACAATATACAAATATGTGCCAAAGCACTTTTTTATTCTAATGTTGATAACTAATGTTGATAGGCGAATAACGATTCTTTATCGGTAAAGATATCTTTTGGGGAAAATAAGAAGAGATTGTTGGTTTCAAAGCCTGGATAGTACATCTTGCCAAGATGTCAGCTGGTGAGGCTATCTGGTTGTGAATAAATTTATAAAGAATAGTACAAAACAACTAAAAAAGGATCTTCCTTTTAATTCCTACTTCTCCGGGCCCTTCTACACAAATTAAGAATTGTTTGTAGTCACTCTGGAATAATAAAAACCTGCAACTGTGAACAGGGCATATTTGGGGGTATTTCTAAAAATACATATTTCTAATAACTCGTTCCCCCGTTTTATTTTTTCAGTAATTAACTTTTTTAGATCTCACCGATACAAACAGTGGACAAGCATTCTACTCAGGATGGGATTATGAGCCAATTCATTGGTTTCTTTAGTAAATTTATACCACATTTGTAAAATCTTTGGATGTTTGAGAAACCATTAACATAAAAAATCATAGGGCTAAGGTTCATTGTATAAGTCAAATACGATTAGAGCAATATATGTGCGATTGGATATTTAAATGCTAGAATCACTTTTTATGGATAATACTAGCAACGGATCTATGTTTGAATGGGAATAGATTTCATTTTTGTGACCACAAATAGAAATTCTCAACTGCTTTAATCACCATCATTCCATACTCTGGATTATTTTTATCATTTTAACACATATCGATATAGTAATCACGTTCATTTTTGTTTTTATATTTCTGACAAGTGTTTCTCTGGAGACAAATAATATGAAACGATAAATTTTATAATTAGAAGATCAGGAATAGCAATGATATCCTTCTTTTTGTTAGAAAGAGTTACACTTCCTTTTTTCGGCAGTGATTCAAAAGGCCACTTTGTTTTAAGGAGTGAATACAATTCAAAGTATCAACGTTTAATAAACTTATTACTGGAATTGCTGAAATAACAAACAAATACATACATAATTATGACATGCGTGAGTAAGAAAAAAAGCAAGTCATTTATCACCATAAAATTGGAAAGTTGCTTTAGTGAGAACGTATTTGGTATTAGTTTACATGTTAGAAAGTGATATGCTAATTTGCTCCCATGACATTGCTCAGCCTTTGTATTGTAAATATTTCCAGTAACTTATATTTTTAGCTAAATTATACAACTAAACTTACAATTGAAAGTCTTTTAATAGTAAATACTTTTACTTAATTTTTCTAGAATACAGTTTATATATGAAGAGGAAGACGAGGAAGAATAAACAGTCATCATTCGACTACTGATATTGAGATAAAACAGATAAAACAATATTACGGTGAACACTGTTGCAAATAGACTAGAAGATTATACCTCTATCTCACATGGATAGATATTTACTTTGAAAATACGGAAAAAGCGAGACTGCTTATTAGAGGAAAAACGTTTTTCTTAATTAAGTTTAAAGCAAATGTTAATACAGAGTGGCATGCTTTGGATATATAAAATTAATACTTTACGTCCACACAGGCACATATCAGTTGTATATCACATACTATTTAATACAAAAATACACCACGTGTTAATTATATCTTAACTGTCAAACGTTCTCCAAAAAGAGCCTGCTAAGATGAACCAAGTCATTACTATCACTCTAGAAAGCCTCTATGCTACTCCAGAGTCTTTTCAAAGTTTTATATCCAAATATGTCAGTTTTGATGGTGGTGGTGGTGGTGGTGTTGTAAATTTACTGTGTACAGTTATAACTTGATAAAACCAGCATATATGCCTTGTTCAATATAAACGTATTTAAAAGCTAAATCTGGTTGAAAGACTAATGGAGACATACTATGTATCAATGCATGTATTTTATTTTTATTTGGTAACAGCAACGCATTCAATTTCAACAGCGACATCCTTGGGTAAGCGAGCTACCTGAACGGCACTACGAGCAGGCTGATGATCATCAAAGAACTAAAACAGTAGGGTTATATTAGATATTCTAATTGCTTGATAAAAGCAAAAACAAAAAGGATACTAACAGTAGCATAAACTTCATTCATAGCCACAAAGTCATTCATATCTTTCAAAAAGACGGTTGTCTTGACAACTTTATCCATACCAGAATCAGCAGCCTTCAAGATTTCTGAAATATTGGCCAAGCTTTGGCGAGTCTGTTCCTTAATTCCACCCTCAACAATTTCACCTAGTTACCAAATAAACACACGAGAATTTGTTACTAAGCGCTCAAAAATTTCGCATAGTGACAGCAATACCTGATTCGGGTAAAACAGGAAGTGAACCCGAAGTATACACCATTCCATTTACTTTGATAGCTTGGGCTAAATTGCGTTATGAATTAATGTCTTGCACTTTTCATTTGATAAAACAATAAACAGCTTATTTTACCGTAAGGACCAATGGCAGCTGGTGCATTCTTAGATTCTACATTCACCCACATTAGTTCAGGTGCTTCATTTGTGATTTTGGTGTCACTAGAGAGTATGCGACTTACGAACGCGAGATAATGTTGACATTGATCTTGCAACAGAAGGAAATACACGAGTAGCAAACATGGTTATTAGAAGAGAAAAGACGTGAAATAAACAACAGAACAAACGTAAAAAAATTGAACTTTATAAAATAAAACAAGTCTTAAATATCAACTTTTGAGTGAGGCAGGTTCCGACAAGCTCTTATTTGCAAAAATAACTGCCCAATGAAAATGAAATACAGCAAAAATAAGCCAAAATAGAGCTTGTAAATGGTCGTTCAATAAAGAAATAAATAATAAATGTATCCTATTTCAACCAATAGCAAGTAAAATATCGACTTCTGAAAGACATTGCTTTTTTGTCATGCTCCTCGGGTTTTACTCAAAACCATATATTAGATGTATTAAATGTTATCTATGAATACATGATCTTATATTCTGATCAACTGTCTTGTTCTTGCAACAACATAAAGAAATGACATTACTCTCGTTATTGGCAGACAAGTAATAAACGACGAATCAAATAACAGACGATGGCTTTAACGAAAGGAAGAACTGTATATAGAAAATGAGAGTTATGCTTCTCTCTAAAACTAAAGTGTTAATATATCCTCATTGGTTCACTTTCGGGATGATAGAAGCTTATTCTAATATAACCAACTTATAACTTCTTCTTCTCCATTTTTATAATACTATTGCGCATTACAACGGTGAATATCACATAATCTTCTAATGGCTTGAATTCATGAATATTTAAGATGCATTTTTTAAAGGAAAAAAAAACTGGTCTAAAAGGATGTTTTATTGTTATTACATATTAATCATGCAAACATGAGAAACTTCAAAAATACCTCAATTCTTAAAATCAAAGAAATCAACGAGTACTCCAGGATCAACTTAGTCCAGCACATCAAGGATTAAAATACATGTTGAATATTTTACCTTTTTCTTGAAAATATATCCTTTTTGGAAAAAATGAAAAAAAAAAGCCGGGTGACAGAGAGGCATTGGTCTAATAACTGCAAAATGCATAATTATGACTAATTAATTCCAATTACTATTCATTCGAAAGAGAAAAATAAAATAAAATAAAAGAAGGATGTCACTAAAAAAAGTGTAAAAATGAGCCTTTTTCTAAGTTTATGTATTCAAAATAAAAGAGATAATAGTAATAGTATTGAGAACAATACCACTAATAGGGTTTATATGATGGATTTAAACCTTCAAAGCATTAAAGGTGCATATATATAATTTAAAATAACTCTTAATCTAATGGATGCACTGGATGATTACCACTCTTTCGGTGAACTTTTACCACCGAACTAGGTTCTTGCCATTCGCTCCATTCAGTATTTTGTTCTGGTAACCATGCCATGATATTTTTTGTTTTTACTTGATCCGATATGGAAGAATTTTGATAAGACGTGGGAGGTATTTTTGCTTTTGAGTTCATAATGGTTTCATCCATGGATATACTGTACACACTGCGATCTCTACTTTGATGCCTACTCCTCCTTTCTCCTAGATTTGATATACAGCTATTGCAAACTCGATCTAATCGACCAGAGTGTGATTCACGGATTCTAAAAGGGTAGGGTAAATCCATCGTGCTAAGTATACTATCATCTGGAGAATCAATATAATGACGGATACTGGTCGGTGCTGGTATATAAAAAGAGTGGTGTCCACACACTTTTGGATGCTCGGTAAAAGGAGACGACAAGACAGAAAAGTCTTGATTACTACACTCAAGAAAAAGTTAGGTTGAGCCACAAAAAAAAGGAATATATTACCTACATCTAATTGAATAATAGCCGTAGTAAACTTAGTGTCAGCAAGTGTTTTTTTAATAATATATATAATATATATATATATATATATAAACTGATGTACTTACACTACAATGGCGTTGTCCCACCTTACTTACGCTTTCTGAATTAACCGACGTTATATCAACATTGCTGAAATTATCCTGAAGCAAGTGAATAGGGTCATCCTCTTTGTTTTCCTCAAGCAAAGAGTTGAGCTGTCTTTCGATATGAATGGATGCTCGTGGAGATGTGTATGGACCTTTTGGTGCGATGCTTATGCTCGAAAAAGAACTTTTTCTTCGAGAAGATCTTCTTGTATCAGTATCAATATCAGATGATTTCATAAAGTGGAATAAAAATAGAAGAAAGAAAAATAAAATGGTGAATTTAGTATGTATACTGCCATTTTATTTGAAGTATTAAAAGAAGATATATTTGATAGGTTTCATGTAAAATTAAAAAGTCACTAGCCGGAAAAAAAAATGGAAAACTGGGGGATCTTTATAAGGAAATGTACATGGATCGCTTTTTACCAGATGGATATACAATCATGGCTGCTGCAAATAGACCTGCAGATAAACCAAGAGCTATGGATAACATTTGTAACGCAAAAATGCCCTGTAAATTGTCATTTTGATGTAAGAGAGAATAAGCTCCACGAACGCCTAATTATGACGATTATAATGGTCATTTTAATTGAGTATCCTGATTTCATCATTCAAAAACTAAATAAACTAGTACAAGATAAAATACCTATGCTTCCAGGAACTAACAAAGTGATTCCTACACACAACGGAGCCAAAGGTGGTTGGCCCGTTACTTTGAGTGCAAAGTTTGAATAAATACCTATGGCAAAAGCTGCAATGCCACCCACAATTTGGCCGTCTGGAATTATTTTACCCAAAAAGTACGTAACGCAAAATGCAATGGTGGCAGAAAATGTTTGCGATAGCCATTGCCTTGGAGAAGAGCCGTAAGAAAGGGCAATGCCAATGCTTAGTATAGGCAAAAGAATTATATAGAAATAGGGCGATACAGTTTGACCGCACATTTCATCTTCAGGCGAATTGGGACTAATGGCATTGTAAAGGCTACTACCTACTTGTAATCCATAAGCTAATTGGAACGCATAAAATATAGCATACACAAGCCGAATAACACCCGTTGTAATATGTCTAGCAGATAGTTCGATCTACACATTATGTATTAATAAAGGAGTGAGTAAATCTAAATAATATGATGTAATAACAACTATAGATCTATGTAATTACCACACCCATCGTCATTGTATAGCCTGGCAGTAGAATCAGAATGGATGACATGGCAACACTAGTGAAACAACAATATCCGTGTAATGCGCGAGCCACAATCGCAACACATACAGAAGCTGACATTTCGAATACACGAGCGAATACAGGGAAATGGGTAGAGAGTATATATAGAATGGCAACCATTAACCCAGTCATGACACTAATAGCACCATCCATCCACCTACCACCAAACATCATAACAGAAGCTGTTCCACTACTTAGAACAAAAAATGCTATTGTGGAGAAAATACCGCAGGTAGGAGGTGCAGTCGCAACTTCATGCAGTAAGACAAGACAACGATCTAGATCAATTTCGCTTCTAAAGAACAAGTTCATGATATCATTGATTTTTCCTATTTTGCCGGTATCCAAACCTGGAGGCGATTTTACCATGATGGAAAATGTATTATTTTCATACAAAAAACTGATCAAAATGGAATCAGGCAGAAAGGTAAAGGATGCATCCAGGTCTAATAATTTTGCGGTATGTTGAAGTGTCTCGTCCTAAAGTATGAAACATTATTTAGTATTGTATTTATATACATCCCTCTATAGGTAAGTCTGCTGTGAATAGCGTCTATATACATACTACTCTGTGGCATGGGCATCCACATTTCATTAATAATCTACCCAATAAAATAATAATGCTTTTCTTTTGTTCATATAATAGTACTTGATCTGCCCCATTCTTGTGCTTTTTGTAAGATGAGCCCGAGCTAGAAGGATATTCTTCCATGATTGTTTCCTCTTCGTCTCTCATCAGCAGGTTGTGAGGATGTTGAGAATTGTCTCTAGAGGTTATAATTTCAGCACGTCTCATACTGATGGCAGTAGCAATGCTGCTCGCTCTTTTAATATCGCATTGGTATACAGATGGAGGATATGTGGTCAACTCTTCTATAAAATGATTCGATTTGACAGATACCTCTCGCTCCATATCAGATGTTTTTGAGATTGGCTGTGTCCAAGACTGGTCTTGACTATGATTGGATTGATCAGAAGAGGAACCAAAGGGCCTATCTGTCAATGTTGTTTGTGACGCCATATTGGATTGCGGATCATTATATATCTCTGACAAATCACGTACTGACATTTATTTTTATAATAGAGAATCAAATAAAAAAAAAGATAGATAAAACAAGGGAGGGAAGGAAAAGAGAGACAAAAAGAAAGAGATCACAGCATTTAATATAGATTATGTATGTATTTTCCTCGTGAGTTAGATCTATTACCAAAAAGAAATGAACAAGGAGATAAGCCGTTTATTTTTCAACCGAAAGTAATTTCACTTGGTCGGTAAATTCAGCGGAAGCAATTCGAAAGTCCAAATTTATTTCCTCCTTTTCTTTGAAAGCTGTTCCCAAAAAGGAAGTTTAGGTTGTATACGTCATAAAACCTTTTTATATATTTTTTTAAATGAAAAAAAGAGAGAAAGAAAGAAAAGTATATTGTATTAATAAGAAAAACTACACTTTTAATAATATGGCGGGAAAAACAGCTAAGAGCACTGCCAATAGTTCCTGCTCAAACAAAGATCTTAGCTGTTTAAGATGTCGAAAGAAGAAAGCAAAGTAAATCAAGACTCGAGTTATTGTTTTTATTATTTTTTTATTTTAGTTTGGTGTGTTTTTAAACTTTGCCCAAGGTAATAACAATAATAAAAACTTTGATAGATGTTCAAAGACACGCCCCACTTGCACACGTTGTCAGCGTTCCAATCAGCCAGTATGTGATGATAAAGTCGAGTTGATTAACAAAGCATAATAATAACCTCTTCATCTAGTGTGAATATCCAGACGCACCTCCCAACCTCACCGATCTGTCACAAAAAGTACTGACACTGTATGACTCACTGCGTGAATTAGAAGGTGAATTTTTGGTTAGGTACATGCAAAAAACAGATGACTCAATAGATGATGGCCACAGCGCTCATGACAGCCCCACGGACCAAGACACCTTCCCGCCTTCGCCTATTCCAGCCTATAAAAAACCAAAGCTAGAAACGATAGAAGAAGATGCGGTTATAGAAGAGCCGGCTGGCTGGTCAATGTCACTCACATCGACTGGTCTTTCTATCCAGGCCGTTACTCGAAACTTTACAGAATTCAACGAGTTTACGAAAAACATTGCCCAGCAACTGATTCGAGATTTTGGCACAGATTATCTACCCACGTTGTGGGATCCTGATGCAGAAGGCTATTTTGAAGAGTCAGAAGACGACGACTTGGACGAGGACCAATATCTAGTAACACTTCCCATCTTCTCAACAAGCTCGCTTCTGTTTAATCGTACGCCCAACTTGCATGTCCTTCCGGAAGCACCTTCTCGCGATGCCATTCGAACGTTGTTGAATGGAACCGACACTCTCTGTACATTAATCACATCTCATTTTGTTCATATGCTAAAGCATCTTGATTTACGATACCAGTCTCTCGATGCAAACACAACATCAACTCCTCATCACTTAGTCATCCTCATGCTTCAATTAAAGCTGTATCTTCCAAACTACTCTCCACAAACCAGTATTCAATCCGACCCACTTGTACAAATATGTATTCTTACTGCTTATGTTGTATCCGTTACTTTACTAGACCCTATTCCTAATTTAATGTCGCCTCCTTTACCCACCTCTCTTTGGCATAGTTGCGCAGAGTATGCCACAATGCTACTGGTCGATCTGCTGCTGTCAAAGGGCAACCAATTGCCCGCTTATCCCGTTATATTGTGCTCCGTCTTGCTGGCTTGGATTGATGCCGAACTGAGCACCACTGAATTTAAAGCAGATACCTTGGTCCACTTTGCCTTGCATGTTTTATGTGGCTCTCAATGGCAGCTGGAAGAGCCTGCCTGGCAGATATTGATTGCTGCTTTACTTTATCTTGATATATACTCGGCAACATTTCGATTCAGGCGACCTCAATTACGCGGAGAAGGCTCTGTTCAACTCTGGCGGGCTGCTGTTACAATGCGAGATCCTCAACGCTGGGATGCCTCCTTCAGAGAAGCTGGTATTGTACTAGAGGCTAAACTAATGTCGCTGCTAAGTAAAGTCGTGCTTTTATTCTATGAGGTGGACGAGGATAGATCTCCCCACCAACAGGTGCATGAAATCAATGTTCGAAAGATTGACGTCGATGATGTACTGACATTGGTCAGAGACGTGGAGCTTTGGGAGCAAGAGCTACCCCATTGGGCTAAATGGTCTACAGACACAGAATCAAATCGTCTTGGATTGAAGATGCACATGCATATGATACATAATATGGTCAAGATTCTACTTTTTAGACCATTTAGTACTGAATTCACAAACCCTCAGACGAGCGATAGTGTACAACCAGACGAGCAGACCTACACAAGAACTACATTTTTAGACATGTCGACTCATTCTGCAGATAGACTTGTAAGTTGCTTGGACAGCATCCGTGGTTATGGATATACCGGGTTTTGGACGCGAGCTGCCGGTAATCTTGTTCGAGATGTATCAAAACGAGTACGACAAATGTTTGATAGTGACGAGGAGATTGTAAATCAATTAAATGCTATAAAGAAAAGGTTGGAGCAGGCAGAAACCTCTTTAGAAGCTATTAATCTGAAAATAAAATTAGAATCAAATTAGGAAATATTAAATTACCAAATATAGTATTTTTGTATGTTGAAATGAAAAAAAAAAGTATTTATTGATGAAAAAGAAGAGATCATTCTCTATTTTATTTTTATTTTTTATCTTTAATACATTAGCAAGCATTGTAATGACGATAGGTTGATATGATAAAAACAAAAAAACAAATACGCTTTGTTTCATGCATAGTTTCAGATAACACCATG
>VCJG01002678.1:16036-39344 GCA_024140375.1 Backusella westeae | reverse complement strand
TTTTTTTTTAAGAAAAAGATACAATATTAAACACTTTAAATAGCTAAGCTTTGGCGGATATTCCGACAAGCTTCCTTTATTGATGGAGAAGGTCCTTGAAACCATAAAGAATTTCCAAGTGAATGAAGATAGATTTAAAGTTATCAAGAGCGACATAACACGAAATTTTAGTAACTATTTTCTGGAATCTCCCGCTTATCACACAGGATACTATCTAGACCTTGCACTTTTTCAGCGTCTATGGAGTATAGAGGATCTATCAAGAGAAATCAATGATGTGGAGGCAGCTGATATTGCAGCATTTTACCCAACATTACTACATAATCTCCATCTCGAGGCACTTTTTGTTGGGAGTATAGATAAAGATCATGCCATCAACTTGATTGGAAAAGTATTATCAATTTTATCTCCTTTACCACTGATGCCAAGTCAATTTATTGAATGTAGAGGAATTAAACTTCCAGTTGGAAAACATCATGTATATCAACGAGCTGTACAGAATCCACAGGAAACAAATTCAGCTATCGCCTACCATATTCCTATTGGATACAACTCTAATGGCCGACTTCGCGCAACATTGTTTATCTTTGAACGGATTTCCGAAGAACCTTGTTTCAATCAACTTAGAACTCGCGAGCAGCTTGGTTATACTGTCTTTAGCTCTTGCTATACTCGGAGAGGAAATCTTGGATTTGAAATCAGAATAACGAGCAAACATAAACCAGTGTACCTGGAAAACAGAATCCTCGAGTTTTTGAAGTCGTTGCGAGTAATTATAGAGGAAATGGATGCTGCTGAATATCAATCGCATGTCAACTCGATCATTGCAGATAAATCAGAGAAATACCAGAGCTTAAATGAAGAATTTTATGACTATTGGGCTTCAATTAGCGATGGTTCTTATGAATTTGACTATGGGGAAAATGACATCAATAATCTACGATCAATTACAAAAACCGATATTTTACAGTTTTATGATCAATTTATTTCTCCATTCACATCAACTTCATCCAGCTTATCCGTTCATCTTCAATCTCAAATTGTACCTACCCAAAAAGAGCCCTCGATTTCAACTGAACTAATCTATCCTGTGCTGATTCACAGTAAAATTTGCAGCAAAGAAACATTGAAAGAGCATGATTTAAAAAACACGATAGATGAATACGAAAAGCAACATGGCGTTATAAATGAATCGACAATTCGAAACTTCTTGAAGAGTTGTCAAGACCAAGAGTTAATAAGCCGCATTGACTCTCAGATATTGGATGATATTATTAGCAAGCTTAAGAATGGATTCAGCAGTTTATCTTGTCTTGATCATACAAGACTTCCAGACGGCTTTATTGTTTTTGACAACATTGTAAAATTTAAAAAGCAGATGCCAATATCAGCTTCCCCAACACCTCTTTATACTTTTCAATATCCATAAAAATAAATAAAGTCTATATTTATTGGGCGCACGCTCAGTTTATGACTCTGATTTCTAGTAAAGCAAGGCCATGATGAATATTTGGGAGTGTTGGAAATATCCACTTTTTAATATTTTACAACTGGATGTTTTCTTGAACTCTTGAACAAAAAAAAATATATTTCAAATACCATTTTCAAGATTTTTTTTATACACAATAGCTTATCCATTTAATATGATTAAAATAGTTCACGTTGCATTAAATGTTATTACTTTATATTAAATATAATAAATGGTAGCCAAATATACTATTGCTCTCCTTAGTTTAATATGGATGTAGCAATTGACTAAGGATATAAAGGACAAGAAAGATATTCATATCTTCAACTATAAATGTCACACGGGTACCTCATATGATGTAAAAAAAGAACGTATTCGATTTCATTTACTTTAAACAGTGAAATGTATTTTAATAATGCTATTATCATTCGAGTATGTATATTTATAGTATTCTTTTGTTGTTTTATATAATACATTTATATAGCTTGAAATAGGAGTTTTGGTAGTCAAAATATAAAACTGTTTTGGAATATAAAACACTATTAATCTTTTTTTCATATATAAAAAATTAACTTTTAATCATGAAAACTAACAGGCTAGTGTAACGATCTTACCATTTTTGCTTTGTCATTTGTTTTCTCACTTTCTGATTTTTAAATTAAAAACTCCATGTTGTACCTTAATTTTTTCCCTTTTTCTTTCTTTTTCTTTTCTTTTGTTATTCAAGTTTTGCCACCAACAAAAAAAAATACACAATTATAATGCAGATTTCACCAGAAGTACACGCAAAATACCCTAAGCTTTCCGAATTTAAAGATTACTTTGCCAAAAAAGAGATCCATGCTTTTTGGGACGATACTCTCCTTGGCAACTTGAGCATGGTTGCTGCCTCCCCAAATAAATTAACATGGACGTTCGAAGTGAAGGAAATACACTGTAATCGGTAAGACAATCTCTATACTGTTTCTTTTTGTATCAATGTATTAATTTAAATCATATTTAGACTGGGAAATATTCATGGTGGTTGTGTCGCCACTTTGATTGACATCTGCAGTAGTTTTGCAATTTTTGTAGCTGAAGGCAAGACGTGGAACCTCGGTGGTGTCTCAACTGATCTTTCTGTATCTTATTTACGCGGTGCTCCAGAAGGAGAGACTATATCTCTTGTTTGCGAAGTCGCAAGAGTCGGAAAGGCTTTAGCTAATATTCACACAAAAGTTTATGACAAAGAGAATCGCTTATGTTATGCCGGTACTCATACAAAGTTCAACATTGATTCTCGTATGTAATTGGGTGACGCTATTTTAAATAAAGTGACTTGGCATGTTTTACTCTGTAATTTAAAAATGTTTCTGACATGTGGAGTTTTGTTCACTTTCTCTCTCTCTCTCTCTCTCTCTTTCTATTGCGAGCTTTTTCATTTGATCGATTCATTATCCCCCTCTAATAATAGCTATGGCATCTTTTTACGACGAAGTGAGTCAGCTGTTTTACCCACTTATAGTGTGATAGACTTCTTTATCTTACAGGTCCCTCTTTGAATAGATCGAAATTGAAGACATGGATTTTAATGAAGAGGAGCAACTTTACACTTATCCTTGTCCTTGCGGAGATAAGTTTGAGATATACGTTGTGCGTATTACTAAGCTTAGCAAAAACTACAAACCATGCTTATTATATTTGTGAATGTGTCTAAATATTAGGATGAATTGATAACTGGAGAGGATATCGCTCGCTGTCCTTCTTGTTCATTGATGATTAAGGTCATCTATGATCCTGATGACTTTGTGGATGAGGAAGATGAAGTAACTTCCTTCGAGGTAGATACATCCATCGCTGTTGCTTAGACAACATAAAAATCACTGTACCATAGCAACGCATACATCAAGAACAAATCAACTGTCTATATTTTTCATCACTTTTCCCTTTATTTTTAAATAAAATAAAACGTAGCCATTACATGACAAATCATATTGTTTTCTTTGCCTCAGTTTTTCTTTCAAGCATATTGCGTTCCTCGGTTAAGCGTTCATATTCTGCAGCTTGCTGTGCGACCTGCTTCTTGAGGGTCTCGTAGTCACGCTGTTCATTTTTCAATTGATCCAATTCATTTTTTAAAGTCGTGATTCTTGATTTATAATCATTTTCCATCTCTAATAAGCGTTGATGATCTTTTGAAGAAGATGTTGATTCAGATCGAGTATTTTCCAGCTCTTCCTCATGCTTTAACATGGTAATAACTAAAGTGCTTGTGCGATCAAGGATACTAAAATAAAATAACAATGATGAGTGGGGATGTACAGCGTACGAGCATCAAAATACAGCATTACAGTGATAAGAAGAGTGTAAATCCAGTCAAGTAGAGATTTCTCTGAGAATAAAATTTTGTCGCTTTCAAACTTGCTTCATACAGATAGTCATGATGTTGTTCGTCAGAATGCTGCTCATCAACACGTTGCAATCGATTGGCAGAGTCTAAGCTTAAATTAATATCAACACTCTCACTCTCACTTTATTTGCATACCAATAAACAGAACAGCGATGAATCTGGAAAAGACTTTGTTTAGTTTATGCAAACTTGCTTTAAATGATTAAAACTAACCCAAATATGATTTTTAATATGCGTAATCCATGTGTAACCTTATTGAAAAGGTGGTTATTATTTTATAGTAACAATATGAAAAAGTAACAACAAACCGTCGGTGAAGTAGTGAGAAACTTGAACATAGCCCTACGCCAACGCCCAGGTAAAGGAATCTAATAAAATGTATTCAGCTATTATTTTTTGCTTTTTTTTTCAGTTAGTTGATGTACTTGTTTATTTAGAACGTACAACAAGTATAATGAACGCGACCATCTAAAGTAAAATGAGCGGAAGAGTCAGAACAGAGCGAAAATCACGTAAGCAATAGATTACCTCGATCATTAGAATCGCAAACACTGTTGTAAAATATATAGTCATTCTTTTTTTTTTCTCTCTAAAAAGTGAAATATTAAAAGATAAAGAAAGGCAAAATTATTTTTACAATGTTAATGGAGAAAGCATTCTATCTCCGCGTATTAAGGTCTGCTTTTATTATTAGGTAAATATTTATCAAGTAAAAAGTATATAATGTACACTGTTATTATTATTTCATTTATTATGCCTTGTTTCTCTATAATTTTGTAAATAATTAAGGAACGTCTCTTATATATTAGACTTTGAAAACAAAGTTACCTTACAATTTTTAGTTCAGTTCATCATCACCGGATTCCAACTCAAGTTCAACATATTCTACTTGATATCCTTCATAAGGTTCATCTGTATCAGATCCAAGTATGATTTCAATCACCTCTGACTTCAATAATATTTCCACAGTTTCATGCTTCCTTTCATGTTG
This sequence comes from Backusella westeae, assembly GCA_024140375.1. Lineage (NCBI taxonomy): Eukaryota > Fungi > Mucoromycota > Mucoromycetes > Mucorales > Backusellaceae > Backusella > Backusella westeae. Next base: position 34,496 of record VCJG01002678.1, on the reverse strand, counting down.
TCTTTTGCAACGGCAGCGTCTTTCAAGAGATTTACTGTTCTTTATCGGCTTGGATGAACTTGCCACTGGACTCTCTGTGTGAGTCTGACTAGAAAGCGTACCAATATCACGGGTTGCAGTGATGGTATCGGTGTTTGATGTTTCGGGCACAGAAGGGGTCGAGAATGATTGCAGAGTAATTGAAAGCTTCTTATAAATGTAATTTGATAGAATCGCAGCGATATCGAGTGATATCAATTTGGCTATAAGTGGTGTATACAGTTGAATATGTTTGGCTTTGTTAAATTTTCTAATTCGAGGTACAACATTTGTTTCGGAAGTAGATGTGTTGGTAGTCTCGACATGAAAGTCATCCATAACGCTAGATGTTTGGTTCACATGGCTTCCTTGATTTATATTGTTGACATTAGAAGTCTCTGGTACATTATTTGTAGAGCGACTTGAAGTATCTAATATGGCTGCTTTGGATGTACTTTGTTCGCCCTTACCGTAGTCGTCCTTCAGAATCCCGATGCTTGTGTTGGTTTCCGATGTTTTTTCGAATGCCCTGGAGTTTGTTTCTTTTTTAAATTTGGATAGGCTGAGGGATTTATATTTTGGAATACTAAAGTTGGCGTTATCTGATGTAGTCAACTGTAACTCTGTGGATGCATCTACGAATTTTGGCATAGTTGGTGCTACAAGGTCCATTTTATTATCGTTCATAGCATCATTCTCATATAAATGTAATATATGAGAAATAGAACTAAACACATTGGTATCCAAAGCGCTGGGGTCGCTTGATCCGGGTAGGTATAATCGAGCATTAGCAGATACAAAACACTCATTAGTAAGTACCGAGGCAGGAAAGGCACGCCGAAGACGCTTCTTCCAATTCCTGCTGCCTGTTTGTAATTGTGATGCATCTCTGTTACTTTGTGCTTTAGTTGAACAATCGTGAGGTTGACTATTACTCGTTTCCAAAACCTTGCTTTCTCTGTTTATATCAATTACACAATCACTAGTGCTGCCATTTTTCTTTGATGAAATTGTACTTGTTTCAGATGTTTCAATGCTGTCTGGTTTGAATACTCGTCGTAGTCGTAATTTAGAACCTTTTTGTGGAGACGTATTTGCTGGGTATCTTTGTTCTGATTTTACATAATTCGAAATATCAGTCTTTTGTAGCTTGGCGGTACTTAGTTCGGCTGTTTTTGATATTTCAAGCTGAACGACAGTAGTAATGCTTGGTGAAGTGGATGTGGACGTAACCGATTGTTGGCATTGATCTATATTCAACTCTTCCGGGTTTTTCGCATTTAAGTCAGTAGATACGACAGAATCCAAGTTAGAAGTATGATGAGACATTTCGTGTTTTGGATTCGAACTATCGTTCTTTTCATAAACCTTGGATGATGTGCACACTGTCGGCTCACGGACTCTGGGTATTTCAAGAATATTATATTGTATATTTTTTAGTTTTTCTTCTTTTGGTAGTTTAGCTTTGAAGCTCTCTTGATTGCTATGGGCTGAAGAGATTGAATCTGACTCTATATATATATATTTCTTTTTGTTTGCAAGTTTTTGAAGTTGATCAACTCCTCTATTTGATTCACTAGGCTCTTTACATCCAGCTGCAATTTCTTGTCCAGTACTAACGTCTATTTTTGCGAGGTTCTGATTTGAAGTTTTTCCGTGCTCTATTTTATAGACTGTAGCAGTTTTATTTAAATCTACATTAGTCGCTTTTGAAACTGAACATTGCGGTGATCTTAATTCAATTGATTCTGGGTTATCTGGTTCTAAAGGAGGGCCATTTTTGCTATGAATTGGTGATTTGTTGCTGGTTCTAGAATACGAAGGAGAAGTACAGCTAAGATCATCCGAGCTGCTCAGATCCTCTTTATTGGAATTCTCACACGTGGTCTCGTCTTCAGATTCCGGTTTAGCAGAGTAGTGCTCATTGAGATAAGTGTATACGTCTACGTCTGTTCTGAAATTACTCTGTGAAGTAATTATAGTATGATCTAAAATAGCTGGGTCTGGCTTAGCGTATAATTTTAACTCGTTACTACCAGGCATAAGTTCTTCATTTGGCTCTTCAGTTCTTGATTTAGAATGAGAACTGGGGTGACTACCAGATATGCTGCTATTTGCCATAATCGGTTCTCTCTCTTCCGTATGTAAACTGACCATCTTTGTTGCATCAAATTCCATATCTTTCTGGATATCTAGTACAGCTATTTTGATATTAAAAAATTGAATATAATTAGAATTATGTTTATTTACATTTATTACCGGATCAAATTACATACCTTTTTTAATTTTATACCCTTGACCACTTGAAGGAATAGTAAGCTTCGAAGATTCACCAATCCTATTGGAATCAGTAGGCAGTCTTTCAGAAGAAGCAACGTTTTTCCCTTTATTGCTGCTATAAGAAACAGTGGTAGTATCACTGGGATCATTGGATTTAGACGAAGTTGGTATGCTACGCTCGTTTTCATCTATTTCTGGCATACTGACGGCGTCGAGTTTGGTTGTTTTGAATTTGCTGACTCTAGTCGCGAGAGATCTTGAAAATAGAGGTATGACTAATTCAGCATTATTGGAACAAGTAAAAATAGTAGTAGGCTCTTTTAGTTCTGGTGTAGATAACTGGAAATGAATGATGGCTGCTTGTGGAACATTGTTGTATGCGTTTGATCCACTACTATTCAATCCTTCGTCTATATCTGTATGTACTGGAATGGTTTTACTGTTTTTTGATGTATCCGATTTAAACAATACTGGAGGTAAAGATCTATCATAGTCATTCATGATAATCTTACTACATTGCTTCAAATATGATGTTGAAAATATAGGAATAACCAAATCAGCAGGATTCGACGACTTTTGTTGTTGTTCTGAAGTTTTGAAATCTTGCTTGGATAGTTGTATTGGATTTTGGATGATGGATGGAGCCTCAATATGGCCATCGTATATACTTTCATTTTCTGCTTGATCAGAATGCATTACTGAAAGTTTTTGCTGAATACCACGTGCAGGAGATTTATGCGTCTCACAGTCGACTACAGGAGTAGTTATTATATCCTGCGAAGAAGAAGCTGTATCCAACCCCTCGATATTGTTCTGGCTAATCTGTGTAGCAGTCGATTCAGAGAACTTAGGTACACTTAATTCAGCGGAGCCAGAGCTAATGGAACTTTGTCGTAATCTTGCCAGACATGGTATGGTAATTTGAATGGGATCGTATACCAGCCGCATACTGGTTCTATCAAGTTTGGCTCGATTATGGGCATGTTGGCCCAGATTAGGTGTCTTTCCAGAGGTTTCCCTGTGTTCATGTGTTGTTGAACTGCCCACATTTTCTAAAGATGAAGATCTATGGAGCTCACCAGCATTAGGGTCACGGAATTTCTTCAAGTCCAAGTTGGAAAGCGCTGGAACAGATAATTCTGCTGAAGTAGAGCATACGACACTTGGCTTCGAGTTTGCCAGAGATGGCACAGTAAGTTGAGTAGGGACACATGATACTTGAATGATGTTTGTCTCAAGTTCAGCTCTATTATATGTGTGTGTTCTGGAAGTAAGAGCGAGTTTAGATCCTTCCATACGGTCATTTTCTGTTGGAATATTCATGTTCGTTGGAGATGAAGATGTAGAATGCTTTGAAATAATAGATTCATTGAGTTGATTCAATTTAGAACTTGAAAATTCGGGAACGGATAGCTCAGCGATATGAGAATTATCAATATTTTGCTTCGATTCAGCTAAAGTTGATGTACTAGGCTGGATAAAGTTGCATGAATATTGTAACACATTCGAACCACCAATAGATCGATCATGTGTATATTTCCGAGAGCTACTTGCTACCTCCGAGTCATTTATATCTGAATTCATTATAGGTGTTCCTGTGTTTTCAGGTGATAAAAGTACGCAAGATTTGTCTGTAGCAGGTTTACTGAACTGCTTTAATTTTGAGTCAGAGAATTTTGGAACAATTAATTCAGCTGTATGCGATGAAATTAAACTCGAAGTCGGCTCTACTAATTCTGGTGTAGCAGGTCGAATTGTATTATCTAAATCATCAGAAATACTTGGCTTGACATCTTCTTTGTTGCTATACTTTTGCCAATTGGGTTCTTGTATTGAAGGTGCTCCATTAATGTTTCTCGAAGTTGTCTCTTGTGTCTTTGAGGGCGAAGCATCTTCAGATTTATTTACAACTGCTTTATCAAGTCTACTAACCGTTGAATCCAAAAACCCAGGGATAATCAATTCACCGTTGTTTGATGAAATCGTATTCGATGATGGTACAGTTAATTTTGATTTAGATAATTGCATGTTGGGTGGTATATCTTGAAGATCATCGAGATTCATACCAATCTTATTGATATTATTTGTAATTTCATCGCTTTCTTCTGGAGTCAATTGTTGGGAGCTATCTACTATAGGTACTTTAGGTAGCTATGTGAAAGAAAAGTCAGTATAGGTGATTTCCTCTGAAATTAACTCTGTTCTTGATTTATTTACCTTGCTTTTACTAAATTTCTTCAAGCTCGACTTCGAAAAAACCGGTAAAACAAGCTCAGCTGTATTTGATGTAATGTGACTAGATTTGGGCTTCACCTTGGTTGGCATTGTAAACTGACTATGATTATAAATATCGCTGGTTATACTACCATAGTGTTCGTTTAGAGCCAATTTAGAAGTATTTCCAGTATATAGATTTGTAGGGTTGCTATCATCGGATGATGTATCGGTAGAATAAGATATATTATCAGCATTTGCATTACTGTGTATTGTCTGATCAGCAGTGGTACATCTGGTTGTACATGGAGGTCTATATTCACCTGACTCCAGTGAATTAAGTTTATCAAATTGATTCAGGTCAGACTCCAAAAGTTTAGGTATAATTAGCTCACCAGGATTGGATGGGCTTAAGCTAGACGACGGCTCTAATAACAGTGTCTTTGTTGGTCTAAGAGGATTGTTGGTTTCATCGGTGATGTTTGGGTGATTTTTAAAAGTGAAATCACTAAAGTCATACTTGTTAAACAACGTTGGCAAGTTGATTTTTCCAGGTATAGGCATAGATAATTGTGATGACTTCGAAACATTAAAATCGGTGTGTGTGGTTATAGTTGATTCTGTAAATGCAGAAAAAGATGCTGTACAACCTTTAGGTAGTTTTGAGTCAGATAACTAGATTAAAGTTAGTATAAAAACAAAATTTGAATTTATTTTAAATTTTTGTTTAGTACTCACCTCTACAGAATTTGGAATTGCTGATGTATTCGAACTATACCCAGGTTTATTACTTGATGTACTGCTTTCACCAGTTTCAGCATTATGTGAGATAGATTGCTCTTGCTCTGAATTGATGTCTTCAGTTATTCTCAATGTGCTATCATTTTTACTATCCTGACACGTGGAGTTTAAACTTTGTACTTGTTTTTGCCACATATTAGAGTAAAGCGAAGGTGTGTTGTTCCGACTGGCTCGTTCTAGTAATTCTTGATGAGTTCCACATTCCATAAGCTGACCATCCTTCATCACAAGAATTACATCTGCGTCCACAATACTGCTAAGTCTACGAGTAGCGAAGAAAACAGTGCAGTTATCTGAAAAATCGGCCAATCCTTTCTGAATATTTTTCTCTCTTTCGGCCCCGAGTGCGCTAGTTGCTTCATCCAGTAAAAGTAAATTTGGATTTTTTAAGACAGCTCTTGCGATGGCAATACGCTGCTTCACACTATCGCTAATTTTGTAGCCACGTTCTCCTAATCTTGTAGCATATCCTTGGGGAAATTTCAAGATTTGATTGTGTACCTGTGCTACCTGTGCTGCATGAAAAACGTCCTCATCACTAGCATCGATGTTGCCATGACGAATGTTATAGAGCACCGTATCATTAAATAGAATAGTACTTTGAGGTATAAATCCTATATTTTGTCTGAGAATTGAATGTTCTGTATTTTTTGAGTCTTTGCCATTCACATAGATTTTTCCGGATAGAGGATCATAGAAGCGAAATATAAGTCTCATCAATGTAGATTTACCGCATCTTGAAGGACCTACAACGGCAACAAATGCATCTTTTTTAACAGTAAATGACAAATTTTTAAAGATGTCTCGTTCACCATCATAACCAAATTGTACTCGATCGAAAACAATATGCGCGTCATTAGGGTCAGTTGTTGACGGTCCAGCTACTTCTTGAATACTTGTAGACGTTTCCTTATTTGTAAAGAGCATAGACATATCCCCGAGGTCTTTAAAACTTTTTTGTGTCATTTGATAGAAATTACCAAGAAAGCGAAGAGGTGTACCCAGTTGTAAAATATACATGTTAAATACCACAAAGTCTCCAGCAGTAAGTTTATTCCTAGAGATTTGCCATGCGTACCAGAGTGAGCCTACTAATACACCAGTGGAAATAATCGAGTTTTGAGTTAAACCAAGAGTTGATGAGGCTTTTTTCTGTCCATTTTTTGCATTTTGCCTTTCTGTAATGACGATCGTTAAATACGTATAGGTCGCCATTGTAATAAACACAATTAAACCGCCCAAGAATGTGTATCCTGCTCCGAGAACTGTTACTGATACAACCATAGTTGCTAGAAGGGGAAATATATGAAAGCTGACTTGTGAAAGAAGTTGAATAATACATTTAGCCCCTTTAAAAATGGTTTTCTGGGCTTCATCCATTTTCATGTAAGCGCGTTCTTCAGGTGAGAGTCCTTTCAGATACTCTTTCAATTCAGATGAGATTTCTGTCAAAAGATGCTCTTCAACAGGCTCCCAGGTTTGATTTTGGATAGTTTTGAGAACACCAGCACCGCCCTGAAAATATCGGAGTCCTGCATAAGCTAGTACAGCTGCCCATGCAAATTTTCCTGACCCGCCTTCTAAATGATCTACCACATATCCAACTTGGATAGGCGTAAGTACATTGATTGCCACTCCCGCTAACATGAGAAAAATACAGATAATGAGTCGGGCCTGCAATTCAAAATTATCATCCGGCCAAATAAATGGTAATGTGGTTAACAATTTTGTTGAAATACTGTTATCGCTCGAGTAAACTGTAGTGGTAGTAATGATTGTTGAGCCATAAGTTTCGGTACGTGTTGAAGATGAAATTAAATGGGAGGTTTCCGATTGGTCCTCTTCGTCTCTCCTCCTATTAGTGAATTTGCGGATAACTGAAAAAAGGGTAATTGATATTTCAAGTGCATAACGGATGATGAATGTTGATAGTAAACATTTATCGTAGATTGATAATACCGAGTCTAAATAAATTGTTATAATTAGAGTTTGAAACCAAACAAACAAAATAAAAAAATGATGAATTATTTACTTTGCCCGGATTGCATCATTGCCATTAGCCACAACCACCCTATCATAGTTTCACCAATAATGGCTAATCCATAAAAGCTACTTTGGAACGTCTGCCACATTGAAAATTTATTCGCTTTCTTCATTAAATAATAAGTGTTGGAGATCCATATAATGAAAGACATACTGGAATAATATCCAAGTACCGGAGTTAACATTCTCTCCTTCATAAGACGAGCAATAATGACCATAATATCGGTCAAGAGCGTGAGCGAGATGAGACATGAGAAGCAGAAAACGAGTTTAAACAGTAGCTTTGAATTTCTGTTTTGAGTATTTGGTGTGTTATCAGGTTGATATGGCGCCCTGTATGAACTGTATAGACAGATGATGGCTATATATAATAACAGCAGTGTTGGTGAAAAGAAGAAAGGCGACCTCCAGATATCAACGTCTGTTGTATAAGACGGCAGAGATTGTCTAATAGCATCTTCTCCAGCTACCATATTGTAATGATTATTAGTGTTAAAGGAGTAAAAGAGTAATTAGGGAGAGAGAATATGTTTAACGAACTTGATGGGGAAAAAAACCTTGCATTTTAAAAGTCACGAAATCCAATCAGCGTTTTAATGGTAATATCATTCATTTCACAACGGTGGGAGCTTAAAAAGTAGCTTTCCTTTAAAATCATAAAGTTGTTTTAACCATAGAGACAATAGTGACCACGAGACTAGCAACTTCTTTTTTTTCTTTCTAAATACTATCTCAGGCGAAGAAACTAAACTCTATATACAATTTCGGTGTCTTTACTTGCATAAGAGCTTAGAATGATAAAAGCATACCATTTCATACAGTATCAAGTCGATCAAATTGAAAATAGATCTCTTCAAGTCTTTTCTTTAAGCTTATTTGTATTTACAGTGAAAAATACAATTGGTATCTTGTTTGGCGGGAGAGTTTCTATTGTTCCTTATGCACGTACCATATATAGTTTTGCGTTGTACAATTTAATTGTATTTATCTATTTAATAGTTAAACCCGTAAAGTTTATCATGACATTAAAACTCCAAGGTGGTATCTTGGCCCTGAAAAAGAAAAGGAAAAAAACAAACAATTATGCGACTATGAGCATTTGATCTTCAATAATGGATATTTTTAAACTTTAACTATTTCCATGTATAATACAATGAATTCCGCTTACAGACTTAACAGCATTGTTTTTAGCCAATAAAACACTTATACTTTGAAGCTCTTCACATAAATAGATATATAAGCCTTTTATCCTATATGTGTGATGACTTAAAATTCTAAATATAGCAAACCGCATACATCCTTTAAATCCGAAATGTTAATGGTCTGCTTTTTCTCTTATCTTGTTTTTACACTCTTTTTACTGCAGATATAATCCAGGTTTTTGGCTAAAAATTACTGATAAAAAGAATTAAATACTGTTATTCTCACACATAGCATTCTAAAAATAATAATTTCAGTATTTTTTTCTTGTTCGCAATAACTCCTAAACTATCTAAGGGTTTTCCTTTTTAAAGCATACCAGTTTTCTAATTTGTCTTTAAATGCGATATATGCATGCTCAAATATAGTACATCTATTATTCTGATAATAGCTAGCTTTCTTTGTTGAATTTGTAAATGGACACAACTTTTTTCCTGACGGGTTGAATAGAAATAGTAATGACAGTCAATAATATAATAAGGAAATTCAACAAACTGTGGAGGCCGTTTTTTTTTTCTATTTCTCTTTTTACTTTTATAATATAGGTTACAACGCCCTCCAGTGATGAGTAATCAAACTAAATACACGATAATTCTAATGAAAAAAAAAAAGAAAAAGAAGACTGTATTTTCAGGGTCTCATCAAGCATGTAATTTTACTTAAAACAATGTTCTGACAAGAAGGTTCTTTAAATTTATAAATCAGAAATATGATTGTCTTTATTTTTTTATTTTTATATTTAAAAAGAGGGCTATCGAGGTCACAGATCGACTCAATAGTGCTGCCGGTATGTGTTTTTGTGTCTTTTAAGATGTACACAATAACTCCTGACAACTTTAACGCGATCTTAAAAACATACTTTATTTAGATATTTTACGTGTTTATTAAATTCTATTTCATGCCACATTATCAAAGATGGAAACTATACATTTATTCAGGTTTCAGGTTTAGTATTTCACTTGTTTACTCTTGATATTTTTTTTTCAATCATAAAATAATAACAACACGTAAACACCCCAATATGTTCGATAAATGCAAAGTCATCTTTGGCTTAGATTTTTAATTTCAACAGGAAGCATATGTATCACTCGACATAAATTGCACATATCCTATGATAGATGACATGGTTAATTAATGCCAGAAATGTATGTTACAAGCATCCTACTTATATATTTTGTTTTTTAATATTGATAACAGCTAAAAAGATGGATGAAAATTACAACACGATGCCTTTATTTTAATGATTTAACAAAAGCAATAGACTAGACACACTCTACTTTTTTCCGTGAGAAACCAATTCAGGAACAGCTTGCCTGCGTTTTTTCTCCTGATTTTTTTTTAATTAAAAAAAACAGTGATCGTTTAAGCATCATTTAGATTAATAGCAATAAATATATCTAGTATCTAAATATTAATCTTATGTCTATATATTTCAAAATTGAGCTATCTGTAATTCTAATAAGCACAGGAAGCTCGAAATCGCCAACTTTTATTAAACAAAAGCATGTCGATCATATAAAAGTGAAAAAAGGTTTCAAAAATGGATCCAATAAAAGTCTCTTGTATCTTGAATCTGAGTATAAATCTCGATCTTTTAAACTTTCACTGGTACGTTGTACAACTTTTTTTTTCGATTCTTTTACACCCAGATTTTAACTCAGTAAAGCACAGGGACTAACTGTCATCAAAGATGGAAGAGAGTACTGCTTGACAGCTATATCTGTAGAAAAGAAAGAAGCATTTTAATGTAATGTTTAAATTGCTACGCTATAAGTAATTGATTGTTAATATCAAGATTATTAAAAAAATTGTTACTTAATAAGTAAAGAAAGACAAGATTTGAAATCTGGTAATGAAAAGTATTGGCAGAGTAAATGAAAGCCCGATAAAAATCACCAGTCAACCTCAACATTGATTCGATCTACTTTTCTTTTAAAGAGAAAAAAAAGACGAAATCCCTCGGATTCATAGGTCACTTTTAACCTCTAAGCAAAAGCCTTATTCCGTATCAATTATAAAAAATAAACCTCAATCGTTTTCTTAATAGAATAGTATGAATGAGAACACTGATTTTACCAATTTAATTAACTGCCAAAACAATTTTATGGTATCTAAAATCAAGTAATTATAACAAGAAAAAGTTGGTCCTATCATAATGTTCAAATTGACTCATTATTAGAAATTTGGTTATGAACTCTGGCTATTACAATGCGGATCAGTACTATCAAATAAGGGTCCTTCTTTTTCTTTGGCATTTGAAGTAAAGGTGACTAATCAAATATCTATTTTCTTAAAAAAAAATTCGAGGCTAAACTTTATATATCGTCCTATTCTGGAGGAACCCATTTTTTTCAAGAGCCAACAAGCTTCTTACTAAAGAATGAAAATATCTAAATTCCAATCTATTTCGTTTCTTGTCGTTCTTTCTGAATGAGAGGAAAGAATGCCAGTTGAGTCAAAATGAGAGTCTCTTAGCCAAAAAAGACTAAAGCTGTGATTTGAAAAATTTTAGAGTTTAAATGATTATCCAATTGACGGCATCAAAAAAAAGTGACAACGATCCCAATAAAGGTAGTACCCACCCCATTCTCGTGCTCTTCTCTTTCTCTTTCTCTCTCTCTTCTTTTTGTCTAAGCTTTTTTCCCCTTTAAACTTAAAAGATAAGAGTAAACATGGAGAAAACACCTGCTGATTTTGATACTATTATGGGACCTCTAGGGGAGGTTGTTAGTAGTCTTGATAGTACCCTTGAGGAAGAGCTATCAACATCTCATAAGTTCTTTTCGAAACAAACACTACTCAATTACTTTCCAAAATATAAATTAAAACGATCAGGTAGAGAGAGAGAAAAAGAGAGAAACACACGATCCATTCCAAGACTTTTAAATGTATTCTACTAAATCCTTAGGTATTATTTATATTGATGAACGACCTCCCGTTTTCCAATGCCTTTTGATGGGTGTGCAGCACGTCTTGGCTATGTTTGGATCAACGGTTATAGGTAAACATAGAAAGAAGTTGAGCAAATAAAAAGAAGCCTATATAATAACAGGAGTATTAACGCCCATTTCTAATAAGCTCCCCTCATGATGGGTTTCGATGCTAATAGTAAGAATACAATACCTTAGTTTTCTTTTCTTATTCAGAATGTAAATTTATACATATATTTCATCTTTCTTAAAAAGCTGCTTTATTCTTTTCTGGTATCGGAACAATTATTTTCTATATTGCCACTGGAGGAAGAGGTATAATATGAAATGTATTTATCTAAAAAATAGCTTGTAGCTGAAACATTTCATAGTTCCATCATATGTTGGTTCCTCGTTTGGTTTCATAGGAGTGGTCGTGTCTTCTACCGGATATGAATACACTCCTAGTTCAGGACGTAACCCCAATGCTGATGTTGCTGTTGGCGGCATTTTGATTTGTGGTATTGTTTATGGATGCATTGGTTTGATCGTTTTGTTTGCTGGTTCAGGTTGGATTGAACATGTCATGCCACCAGGTAATTTTTTTTTTATATGAATAGATCTCGGAGCGGAGTTATTAATGACTTTTAAAATTACAAATAGTGGTAACTGGAACAGTTGTGATGACCATTGGTATTCATTTGTCCTCATCTGCATTTGCTAGTGCAACCCAAACATCATTCGATGGATGGATGGCCTTTACTACAGTCATGTTAATTGCTCTTGTGAGTATCTACGCTCCAGGCATGTTGAAAAGAATTCCAATTTTGATCGGTATGGTAATTGGATATCTTATTAACTTTGGTGTGGGCTGGAGTGGGCAAGGACCCGCAATCGATTACACCGATGTATACAGGTTGGTATAATATACTTGATAGAAATCGACATGATGTTTATAAAATATTGCAACATAGTGCAAAATGGTTTGCAGCACCTACCTTTGTTAAACCCAAGTTTGAAAGTCAAGCAATTAGTATTATCGTACCTGTGTGTGTAGTATTACTCGCTGAAAATCTTGGTCACATAAAGGCTGTTGGTGCTATGGCTGAAAAGCCGTTGGATAAGTATCTTGGCCGTGCTATTGTTGGAGACGCAATTGCAACAATTGTATCTTCTGCAGGTGGTGGACCAGGAACTACTACATATTCCGAAAATATTGGTGTCATGGTAACTTTTCTTATTTTTTGTTTTATCAAGAGTATTAAACAATCCTTTATTTTAATTAGGCTGTCACTCAAATCTTTTCAACACTCATTTTTCTAATCGCTGCTGTTATTGCCATCTTTTTAGGCTTTATCCAAAAATTTGGTGCAGGTAAGCAATGCTATACTTATATCAAGTATACATGAGTATACTAACTTTCATTACCTTAGCTATCAATACCATCCCGTCCGGTGTTTTTGGTGGTCTTTCCATTATTCTTTTTGGATTGATTGCTGTTTCTGGTGCTAGAATTTGGGTAGAAAATCAAGTCAACTTTAAGGATTCAAGAAACATGCTGGTTGCTGGTATTCCAGGTAATTAAAAAGAGTGCTTCATATATGTTTATTTGTTTACGAATCAACAATTTTTATTCTAAAAATAGTTATCATTGGTGCTTCAATGCAAACAACATTGAAGTGGGGAAACTTCCAATTGGATGGTATTGGTCTTCCTACTTACGCAGCTATTTTATTATATCAATTATTACGCGGATGGGACGGTCTTCGTAGCATTTACAGACGTATAAGAAAACTAGATGACACAAAGATAAACTCTGAAGAACGTGCCGAATAATTTTATATTTTTACTATCACTTTTAATTACTATTTTTTTTTCACCTTTGTAAATAAACGACATAAAACATGCAGAACAGACTTGCTTGCATCCTTTGAAAAATAAAAATAAATAAGTAAACTAGTATATATCTTTGTAAATGTGAATGTTAAAAAGCAAAGTTTGTGTTTATTTCATCTATTTTTTTTCGCCAAACAGTTCATTAAAAATGCCTTGGACGTGGCTATAAACCTGATCAACAGGCTGATCACAAGTGACTTTTCTCACTTTGTTTTCTTTTTCGTACATCTCAATGACAGGCATACTAGTTTCAGTGAAAACAAGAAAGCGCTTCTTGATGGAATCAATATTATCATCAATGCGTCCAGAGCTCTCGCCACGCTTCAACAAGCGCTTCAGCATGACCTCCTCGGGACATTCAAAGTATAATGTTAACCTTGCAGGAACAACCACCTCTTCGAATTTGATAGCTTGATCCATCTTGCGAGGGAAGCCATCAATCAAGAATCGACTGCCTTTACCCTCTGCGATGGCTTCTTTCATAGCCTGTTCCAATAATGCGATAGTGACTTCCATTGGCACAATCAATCCTTCGCGAATATAATGTTTAATCATTTCACCATACTTTGATCCTTCGCGTTGTTGTTCAGCACGTAATAAATCACCAGCTAATTGAATTTTTATATGCTTAATACAGACCAATAGTGCTCCCGTATCAACATACCTGATAAGTGAACAAATCCATAATCCTTTGTTAATTTTTCGCAGTTTGTGCCTTTTCCGGATCCAGGTCCTAAAATCCAGTTAGGAATAAGTCTGTTTTTGCACTTTTATCAGTCATACCTCCCAACACAAATACTACTGTAACTTGTTCAGGTGAAAAGGCAGGTACAGGCTTAGTCTCTATTTCGTTCTTTGTAAGCTTTTCATTAAGTTTCTTTTGCTTTCTAGCTTCTTCCTCTTCCAAAGTGGTAGTATCCTTTCTTCTGGGCTTAGCTTTTTTGGAACACAAAAACAAAGTGAAGAGGGATAATTAATACAGCGTCTCTCATTGTAGTCTCTAAAACTTACTGTGTCCCTCTCTTTGCTTCACAATTGTATAGTAAGCTCCAAAGCCCATGCTTGCAACTGCGAGCATGGCAGCCGCATTAGTAGCACCATTCGTTTTCTTTGAAGTAGTTGAATAAAGACGTTGAGTAAGTTGAGTTCTTGCTGGTGCAAAAGCGAGACGCTGTGTGCTACGAAGAATAGAGGAAAACATAAGAACAAAACCTCGAAGACTGAGAAAAGAAAAATAAACAAAGACTGGAACCTAAAAAGTTGAATTCAAAGGCTTGTTAAAAAGTCCGGGGAGTCGGACAATTATTTATAATTGATCGTATTTCAAAAAAAAAGAGTTGGATATAAACTAAATATCAAATGCTGACAGTACGATACTCCATATATCTTCAGGTTTTGGGAACGTAAGATTTTTTTGCTATTCTTGGTAAAAAGTAGTCAGCTCCGTAATAGACTCGTTTAATAAATAATATTTATGTAAATAATTGTTTATTATCATATCTTTAATAAGAAGGCATCATATTACAAATATTATGTTATAAATCATATTAAATTAGTTATTACTGTACTTTAAATATCCATATCCTATTCATCATTTGTTTTCTGAACTTTTTCAGAATTATTATCAGAGGTAGCTTTGTTATCTCCTTGTCCTTGTTCAATTGATTCAGCATTAACATCATCCATTCCAACTTTTTCTCCATGTTCTCCTTCCATAAGATCTTGGTTAAAGTCCTTATTTCTTTCTTCTTTTCCGACAAGAGCTAATTAACTCATATTAGCTTCAAAACCCTCATAAAAAAGACAGTATAATCCTACCTGTAATTAATAGACAACCACAAACACAACCCATGAAAATAGCTTGCGTTAAGCCATAATCAGCGATATGCTTGCCATCTTTTAATTTGTAGCTTCCATCATCATTCTTTAACGGATAACGTTCACCGATAGTTGCCTCAATTTGACTGGATGCAGCACTCACCTTTTGATAAAAACATTAATACCTACAACAAAAGAATACATTCTAGAAATCTTACCAAGTTACCAAGTTGATAGGCTAAGCCTGGCATTAAACCTCTAAAAGCCGGTGGTGAAAGTTCATTAATATGTGCTGGAATGACACCTATTCAATATCAAAGAGAAATTATTAACAAAAGCCGAGACAAATACTCAATAATCACTTTTATACTTTACCCCATCCTCCTTGGACAAAGAATTGCATCACAAAAGCACCGAATTGAAGGGATTGAATATTGGGGGCATAGATCCACAAAGGAATAAAGGCCCCCGCTCCGATAGCGCAGATGCTCAGAATGAAGCGACGGCCGAAATAATTGGATAAATAACCAAAAATGGTACCACCACATATGGCTCCAATATTGTATATTACGGCGGTAACTGTCATTTGAGTATTAGTGTATCCCAATTGAGTAGTCAAAAATGTTGGATAAAGATCTTGGGAACCATGTGAGAAAAAATTCATAAAGGCCATAAGAACAATCATATAGATCATGCGCAGCCAATGCAACTTGAAAGCCAAATATACTTCTTTAAACATAGAACGACCAAGTATTTTACGAGCCTCTTTTTGTCTCTCAAAAGTCTCTGACTCTGGCACAAAGAAACGGATGAAAATAGCCAATAAAGAAAAGGAAGCACCGACCCAGAACAAAATACGCCATGATGAACCAGTTTCCGTGATCGCATAATTGATAAGTGTTGCAAAAAGATATCCTGTGGCGTATCCTTCCTGATAAATACCAGAGAACAAACCTCTTGCTTCAATTGGAAGAGATTCTAACGCTAAACTTGCACCCAAGCCCTACGTTTAATAAATGAGGCGTTAGACTTGAGTTGAGAGTCAAATGTTATTAATTATGCTTTGTTATTACCCATTCACCACCCATAGCAATACCTAAATTTAGGAACAGGTGATTAAAAAATTCCGTTAGTGTACATAATAAAATGAAAATAATGAAAATAGAAAATAATACCAAAAATAGCTCTGAGACCAATGAATGTCGGAAGATTAGGTGCAAAACCGCTTGCCATATTGATTATTGAGAAAAGAACAATATCAATCATAAGTGGCCATCTACGACCATACTTATCTGCCAAAGCACTACAGAAAAAAAAAAAAATAAGTAATCTGATAGGGCCAAGAACAGTTTCTCCCTTTTTTTGTCTATCCGTTTAAGGAAAATTTACCCGAAAATCAATGCTCCAATTGGACGTAACATCTATAAGATTGAGTTCGCGTTGTGGAAATTTCCTTTTAGAGACAATTTAAATGTTTCGAGTTAATTTTAGCTTACCAAAGTAGTGGTAATGGCACCTATTGAATAAGACAGATTTATTTAGCAACACGACTATTATCAATATGAAAGTAATACACCTACTTGTCACAGCAGATGGCGCAACACCAAAGTCGGCGGCTAATAATATAAAAAGGAAGGTAAATAAAAACATGCTTATTTGTTTATTTATTACTGGATGCTAACCAATCCTCGTTGCACTTAGCGAAACTGAAAAGAAATCAAAGGCATCCAGAGTCCATCCAAGGAAGGCTATTACATTTAATTAATTAAAAATGATAGAGATATCAGAGAAATATAGTAACTAGTATTACCAGCAACAAAAGTAAGGCGCTGTTGACGAGTTAAATTTGTTAATAGCTTCCAGGCATTTTGTCGTTTTTCAGGTTTTTGGTAAATTGAACCCCAAAATCTCTTGAATATATTTTGCTTTTTTGGAGACTCTGGCTCGTTCCTTTCTGTTGGGACAGTATCAACAGTAGTAACTTCTTGTTTTTGGACTTCGTCAGACATCGATGTGAAAAGAATAAAAACAATTGATACGGTTAAAAAGTAAAAAAATAAGATGATCTGTTCAGGTATTTATATGCATTTTAAAGCGTTGTGCTACCCAAATCTTTTTATCCCTTATCCTTCACATACGATACCCCTTGCTATTTTCTTGTCTTTACCCGGTAAAACAATTATTTATAGCATTATAAATCGGTTCTATAGGAATTACTCCATAAATAAAGCAGTGTATGTACGCATAAATCAAGGAATTGGACATCAGGATAAATTTGATCTGGGAAATAAAAGGTGTGAGAAGACTGAATTCAAAATTTCCCCACAAAATCAAACAGTAACACAAAGGATCGGTTGTTTTTCTCACTTTATCTCTAAAAGTTCAATTTCTACATCATTGTCCATGTGAGATTTCTAATTCTAATCTTTAATTAGGAGTATGTGGTTATACTAAATCCAAAAAAAAAGGTTGGATGATGAAACGCACAAAGTACAGTGCCTTTATTTGTTATTCATTGACATATATATCCATCTATGCAGCTCTGTAGTGATTTATTTTGCTAGTTTGACTAAGGATACAACTGCTTATGAAGTATTCTTTTGCCGCATCCTTATAAAAAATAAATGGTCAAATGTATTTTAATCGTTCCACGAGCATACAAAACTCTATTACTCAACACTTAAACTTTGAAAACGATTGACGCTCCATTTTTTATGGTGCTACATTCAAATAAATAATAAAATCCAAGTAACTTTAGTTCCCAAAATGTTAAATACAAGTCAAGTCATAAGTCCAAATAAGCATCTGATATATATAGGCAAAAGGAAAAAATACAGAAATTATTTTAGCTACAGACAAATGACCACTAAAACATATTGAAAGTATATTTTTTTGCTAGTACTTTCATCGAATTCTTTTAATAATTATTTGAGTTATCTACTCGCTATTCTATTGTGGAACTATAGTGAAGAATTGTGCTATTTTTTATTATATTGATTTACGTGAACTGTATGATTATGATTTGACGGCACAAAGTTGAAGCGGAAATGATCATCTCGTTCCTTCTTTTTTCTTTTAATGAAAAATACGAAAGAAAGAGACAAAAGAAAACCTATGTTCCTTATAGAAAGTAAATAAACCCTTTTATTGATCTAAAACGGACTTACCAAGAGTAAAAAGAGTTTTGATGTCAAATGTACAGTTAGCTTTTTTCTAATTTTAATTAGTCATACTTTTTGTACAGTTTCCTTTTTTTGCTTATAACGAGATAGATTCTATTA
>VCJG01002678.1:1913-14777 GCA_024140375.1 Backusella westeae | reverse complement strand
GTTTTTTTTTTTTTTTTTTGCATTGTTTCCCAATATTTCTATCCACAATTTAATTTGATCTCGATGTGAAAATCTAGCAGCTACCAAACTTGTGGCCGTAGTGTTTGTTTTTAAATATACAACATAAGATTTTGAGTTGATAATATCTCTTTAGCACGACAGAGCAATCAAAGACATTGTTGAAAACCTGCGTGCCTCTTGAAGTTTTTTGTATAACTCTAGGTTGTACTCGTGATCCATTCTCCCTTTTTTATCACTTCAAAATTCACTGACAACATCCAAATGTACAACCTTGGCATGCTTTAACTCCTTTTCGAATCTTAGTAGGGTAGCTTTGACTTTCTTTACTTTTTTCAAGAAAAGCATATTCTGCAATTTTTCTTTTTTTTCACTCACCCATGAATAATACATTGTACCAGTCGACAAACATAAGTGACCAAAGTGGATCCAGTTTTTGCTCTACGAAGCATTTCTCAATACAGTTCACTTTGAAGAAATTACTTACAAATTTTTTCGGATCATTGTTGGAAATAGGAATGGGAATAGAACTAAAATGATATCCATTTTCCCCTAATTCAAACGCAAGCACTTCTAGAAGTAATGTCTTGTAATAAAAAAGAACTCAATATCTTTTTCGTTTTATTATTTCTATACCTTTCTTAGCAAAAAAAGCGAAATAGCAAAAAAAAGATGGAAATGAGATTTACCCCATCAAATGTTTACTTTTTTTTAGCTCTAAAAAATATGTCAATTTATTAATGCAGGTTTTGACAAGTCCAAGATATATCACTTTTGAATTTGGTGGATTTCAAATTTTTATTAATCATTTTCTTGTACTTATTTTCGATATCTTAATTATCTATGATGCCATGTTCATTGAGGCTGACTATTGCTTTACCTACTATGATTTGATTGTTTGACATTAGGCATCCTTGGTAGAAAACTTTGGTCAATAAAATGAAATATTCGGTTTTAAAAATTCGACTAAAAGAACGGAATACCATAGTAGATTAGTGAAATGAATGATTAGGCACTCTAGTGAATTCAGAGAGGAATTTTACAGGCAAAGTATTTCCAAGTCAAGTTGACGCGAAATTATTTTTTATTTGAAGCATTTTTGCGTCAACTTGACTCGGAAATACTGTGTTATTGGATCAAATGCCTGCATCCTTCCTCAGAGCTTCTTTAATTTCCAGATCAACCTATGAAAAGCCATCCCGATTTTAAAGCAGTTTTATGAAATTGCTTTAAAAACCTTGTGTGACCTTTTGGGGTATACGTTTTTGTTGAAGCAGTGTAAAAAAAAAAGCATCAGTGCTGGATATATAACATGGCTTAATAACCATAGCAAATCACTCGTTAAATAGAAACTAAATGGTCGGTTATACTCATATCTGATATGGTTACCACAACACCACTTTCAATTCAATAGTAGTAATATCAATATATGTGCAGATGCAAGTACCTCGTTGTTTCACGATTTTAAAGAAGTGTAAAAAAGGCATAAGAAACATAGATGTCAACTAAAGTATCACACATGGTTACTTTTCCTTTCTTGAAGCATACAACTGATTTTATTCTGTGTATTTCTTGATCTGTCACAAGACGATTCTAATTTCTATTTTGGTAAATTTAGTCACGATCAACACCACAGCAGCGCGGTGTAAATGTCATGTATTTTCTGGAGATTTTCGGAAAAGATAAAACAAGCCATTGATCTGGATTTAAAAATTACAAAAGGATAGGCATGACTGATAAATGGATCGACATAGTTTTTATGCATTAAAAAATCAAGATATAGGCATAATCGTCTGATGCATATACATTATCCAACTAAGTATTTAATATACAAAGTCTATAACCCAGGTTTCTTATTCAAGTGATAAAACTATAATTTATCTAATTAGAAAACAAATAAACCTAATTGGGCATAATGGTATCACCAATATAGTGCTGTGTAAAAATGGTATAGAATCGATAGCAGCTTCATTTATGATTATGTATTTTTTTTATAAAAAAAAACTAACTTTTTCTTTCCTTTTCACACATCTTCTTTTTGTAAATTGTTTTTGTTTTTATTTTCTTTTTTTTTTCAAAAGAAAAGAAAATAATAAGTGATAAATTTCATCTGCCAACATCACCTACATATATAGAAGACTATACAATTTTGATTTCAGAAACATAAATGGGTGAAATATCCTCGCTTGAAGAAAATAATCGCCATGATGAAAATCTGGATGAGAATCAATCACAGCTAGCTAAAACAATTGCACTATCAGAAAAGAGTTCAAGGACGTCAGTTCATACTAGTGGTAATAACAGTATTTAATGATCTATTCTAGTCAAGCTAATGTTTTATTTGATCCAGCTGAGGAAAAGGATAAAGAGGATATCGAATCACTAAAACTACCTAGCTTGGATGATGGACATGACGGTGGATACGGCTGGCTCGTTGTTTTGGGAGCTTTTTGTGTTCAAGTGACAAGTTTTGGTACATGTACAAGTTGGTAAACATTTTTCCCTGTGAATTTCGGTTATTTCTGTTCTAATACGTATTTCTCTTCAATAGGGGTAATTAGATTTTTGCAAATTTTTGTAACCTAGTTTAGCTTAATATGTATATTTTATAGGTGTAATGCAGGATTATTATCATCAACATTATTTCTCAGATACTCCCAACTCAGTTGTGCAGTTAAGTTTTGTTGGTACAATTGCCATGGTCTGCTTGAATGGTAGCAGTCCTCTTGCTCAAATTTGTGTTTCAATGTTTGGAATTCGGCCGGTATTGATTGGAGGCACAATTATGGTTTCTTTGGGATTAGAACTGGCTGGTTTCAGTACTAAGGTAGCACTTTATTAGATCTTACAACGATAATACCCATCGTAATAACACCAATGGGTATACATATACTTTAATTTAGATATGGCATTTATATTTGACCCAAGGAGTCATGTTTGGTCTCGGTGCATCTAGTATATATGTCGCAATCATGGGTGTCGCACCACAATGGTTTTCAAGAAGAAGAGGTTTAGCTTTAGGCCTGATTGCTAGCGGCTCGGGAATCGGGGGATTAATTATTCCGTTCATCATGAATGCAATCAATTCAAGTCTTGGTCCTGGATGGACTTATAGGGTTTTGGGTTTTATATGTTTATTCTGTGATTGTGTTGCCTGCTGCTTTGTTCGTGAAAGAGTCTCATCCACTAAAAGACGAAAGAAGCTCTCTGAAATTATCCAAATCGACGTTATTAAAAACGTTAACTTTGTTTTGTTTATAGCGGGATCCAATCTTAGCTTATTTGGTTACTTTATTCCCTACTTCTTTTTGCCATGTGAGTAACATAAATATTCAGCTTATAAAATAACTTTGCTTCTAACTCCATTGGCAATTAGCATATGCTACCTACTTGGGCCTCGACTCCTCTCAAGGAACCGCTTTGGTAGCAGTTTCATCCGCATGCAACTTCGTTGGAAGAATACTTACTGGGTAGGACATGAATTTTAATACGTAGAATCAAGTTGACTAATTTTCTATCTAATCAGTATCCTAGCTGATAAAATAGGCAAAATCAACACCAATTTACTATTCCATTTCATTTCTATGATAAGTTGCTTTTTTATTTGGACGTTTGCATTTAGTTATTCCACATTATTAGGGTTTTCAGTTGTTTTCGGTCTCTTTAGTGGGTCTTATTTCGCCATGATATCTCCGCTTACTGCCCATCTAGTTGGCATGGAGAAGTTTCCCTCTGCCCTCTCCATCATGCTCGTCACAAACGTCATCGCTGTATTTGGATCCGATATTGCCAGTGCAATTGAAGGCCAAGTTAACTCTTCTCCATTCTTTAGCTATAAAATGTTTGCAGGCGTGGCCTATGCCTTGGCTTCATTACTGTTGAGTATCCTTAAGTTTAGGGTTAATCGTAACCCCTTTAGGAAGGTTTAGATATATGAGATGCGCTCTATTCAGATCAAAGTACCATGATTGATTTTATTCACTATTGTTAATACACACACTTTAATATACAAGTGATTAATTATATAAAAACATTATTCTTGATTTTTATCTTCTGTTGTGTCTTCAAATTTGCCATTGGTGTCAGGTATTTCCCCTTGAAATACAGACTCCAAATGGCGAAGGGTTGCCAATTGATTCTCATTTAATTGGTCCTGATCAAGGCTGTCTGTATAATATGTCTCTTCGTCAATGTCTTCATTTGTCTCTTCCTCTTCACCTGTAAATCCCTCATCAGGATGGAGCGATGCACAAGTGCTCATGGCCTGGTACATGGCATCAACTGCAAAGGTACGCGTTATTGAAAACTGCTAGCTTTCTCTATCTTATTATTGACTCACTTTCACTCTCTTCCTTTGGAATTATTCTTAATTCTGTTGCAATCTCCTCTCTCTCTAACTCAGAATCAGGCAACTGTTGATTGGGAAAGAACAACCCCATATCCAACTGACAAAAGAGACTAGCTTCGTTTTCAGAGCGAGAAATAGCATGCATGATAATGTCGGGATACTCTACAGCAATACCCAAGTGCTGCTGCTCTGAGAAAAAGTATATCTGACTATAAAACAACTGTCAACCGTCTTATAAATACCAGGCAAAGCAGAACTTACTCTTCACAAATATAAAATTTACCGATAAGAGCCTCGGTATGGTTGACCAGTTGTGGATATACAATAAGTTTACAGTCATCCAGAGCTGAATGAGCCTTTAATTCAGAGATGTTGGGTGGCTGATCAAGTACTGTTAGTGTCATTTTACAGTTGAAAGAGAACAAAGCGTGATTGATTCAATATTTAATTGTTGGTGGCTGACTTTACACGCGAGACTGTTTGTCCAATAAAACCTGTCATTTTTATCAAAGTCAAAACCAAAATTTAGAAATCATAGTAAATTCTTCATCATCGGAACACACCAAATATATTCATCTTTTGGTATGCATGAATTCGACATATTCGAGATTCTTCTACTATAAAAAGATGTCGAAATGGGAAAACAAAAGTAAATTACCATCGAAAATGCGATTATTACTGCTGTATACTCTCACTCTCTTCGCCTCAGTTGCGTATAGTGCACCGGTCGATAAACGATCTCCTCTTTTGGGCATTCCTGGCATCAATTTAGGCGCCTCACTTGGTATTCAAGCAAAGCTAGGTGAAAACCGATTTGATACAAAATCAAGTGTTGACACTGGTTAGATCTTGAACCTTAGTTAGTAAAATAAGTTAAAGTAACAGTTTTTTACTTTGATATAGCTGTAGGGGAGCCATCAAAAGGTCAACCTGAAACACCCCCAGCTACTGGAAATAACGGAGGTGGCAGTGGTGGTGGAGGAGGTGGTGGTGGTGGTGGCGGCGGCGGTGGAGGTATAATTGTTCATTTACTGTCACATCTTTTTACGATTCGTATCTAAAAAAATTATTTAGGTGGATTTGGCTTTGGCTTTGGTGGTGGATTTGGCAGTGGAGGAGGCGGAGGCGGCGGCGGCGGAGGTAAGTCTAAACCAGATACACTTGTAGTACACTAACAACTACTTCAGGTGGTGGCAGTGGATAATAATAGTTTTGAATATCCTTACCAGTCTATATTTTGTCCTCTAAAAAGCATGAGCGCCAGGAAAATATGAAAGTTCTATCATAGTATGAAACGATACATTTTAATTACACATTACAATATATTTAGTATTTATTTATGACAAATAAATGAATACAAATTAATCTACTATCTTATGATGGAATAAATTAATGTTTATTATGAATATTACAAATTGTTTACAAGGTGTTGTTGGGCTTGATAAATGAGGTTGTGTAAATTTGAAACTAACTGGTTGAGCTATTTTTATACAATTTTTTTTTGCTTTAGGTAAGTTATAATACATTCACAGGTATAGATATATCTTTTACAAATAAACCACACTATGGTTTATCAGGTAAATTATTTGCTTCAACGTCATAGCGTTGTCCAAAGTATGTTGCCCACTGATGATCAGGAACCAAGGAGCCAAAAAGGTCTTTCATATGATTACCAAGCTTTTAAACAAAATATAAATTAGCGATTTAGCACTTCAATATATATATATATATATATATATATATATATAATTTACCTCTTCTAATTCTGAAATAATGGTTTCCATTAAAACCACATAGGCATAGTATACCATGTAGCATTCATCCTTCTTTTCTTCTGCTATTTCCTGGCCCATCATGTTCTCCTTCATTATCAAAGGTATCTTGCGTAATTTTTTCATCAATAATTGTCTTGTTTTTTCTGCAGGTGGCAAATAAGGTGGTAGTGGCGTTTTTAGCTGTAGAGCGGAAGCTAGTATGTAAAAATAGAGAAATACATTTCCAGCCATTTCCATAAACTCATGTGCAGCAGGGGAGAGGAAATTTTTACGAGCGTGTATGGCCCACACGTCTTTCAGTATAACAATTCTCATGGTTAAAAACTTATCCAATATGTTTTGGCAAGAGCTCAGCATAGCACTGTATGTTTTCGCAGGAAAGGGGCCTTTCAATCGAGGTTCATTCGGAGCAAGAACCAGTAAACCTTGCAGATCGAATAAGCTAAATTGGATCGACATTTCGATTTTTTGTAAATTTGCAGCTCTTAATTTGTTACGACGTGATAGCACCGATAATTCATCAGTCAATGATGTTTTCTGGGGATCATTGAAGCTAAGGGCAGCAATCGATTGACTTGAGTTAGTTCTAAGTAATATTTCACTCTCTTCATCTTCCGAGTACACCGACACCAATTGTTTATACAACCAAGATAATCTAAGCAAAAGATCCGAAAGACCTTTTCTGACCTCGGCTCTGGCTTCATAGGGCCATACATAGGCGGTAGCAATTAAACCTAAACAAAAGCCAAAGTATAAGCTTCCTTTCTTTTTTTTTTTTAGTAAAAAAAACATAAGCTTACCGATCACAACACCGAGAGAAACTGCTACACATCTCATCCAAGTGAGTTCAAATACATCCACACTGTCATCAAATCGATTATTAAATTTGTATAAAACAATTAAATTGTACGCAAGAAGAGTAAATAATCCAAATCGTCCATGTTTATGGTTTAGAATCATCCAGAAGCTCGGAATGGATATTAACCACGTCATTAACCAAAGCATAACAGTGTTGTTTTCAAATAAAGTATAGATGACAGCAGCCAGCACGCAGCCTAATATTGTAGAAAAAATTCGCAGTATAGCACCAAGGTTTGTTCCTCCTACAGTAGGTAGCATCACTGCCATGACCTATAGATATTATAAAATAAAATCAGCCATGTTTTATTATTGAGAAACGAGGAGAGAGAACAAACCGTGATTAGCGACCACTCCATTTTAAATTCAGTGAAATATGGGCGTGTTGCAGGTATAAAGGCAAGAACAGATATAGCCTCAGCCATTAAAGTTGATTTTATAGCAAACCGAACGCGATATGTCCTGAATTCAGAGAAGAATCCCCAAAGTTTTAAAACTAACTTTCTCCATTTTGTTGTTGGCGTAGGCGTGTGTAATGTGTTCATTGTATTGTTGTTATTGGGTATAAAGTCCTCTTCCACCTTCTTTTTTTTAGAGAAATGTTTCACTATGTAATGGAAAAGGAGGATTAATATGTGTGAAGAAACGCATCTGGTTGCTAAAAAATACCTTTCAAAAATAAATGCTTGAACCATACAATTACATCCGATGTTTTATCTAATTCATCAACATTGTCGTATACTAATTGTACATTATCCACAAGAATCATTAGCTCTTTTGCAAATTCTAGTAAGCAGAAAACAAAGAAATAGACAAGAAATATATCATCCGTTGGAAACTTTTTAATCAGGTGAGAGTGCATTTCATCGTATTTTGGTTCTTTTTGTTGATCTTCTTTCTTTATTTTCCGTTTGTAAAATCGAATCAGTGCCTGATGCTGCGATTCCTCGAAAAGTGCGATAGCGTCTGATAGGTTTTGCCTCATCAATTGAAAAGATGGTGTCGATGGTTTCGTCTCTCCTCGGAATCTAGTTTGTAAATGGATAATGGTTTGCTTGCATGTGTAAGCTAGTGATTTCATTGGAGATCGTACGGTTCTAATAAATTGAACCAGCGCACCCTCTTTTCTTTTATCGATATCGCTGTTATTTGAATCCGGTGACAAAGAACCATATTCATAAGAATTTTGACCTTGAAATCTATTTAAACCCTCTAGTATACGTTCATGTTTCATCTCATTTTCCATTTTTTTGCGCTGCGAGTCTCCTTTTAAGTTGTACATTCTTTTGTTATTATTTCGAGAGTGTGTCATTGTTTTGATATTCGGGATACCACCATAGCTTGAATTTTTGTCATTCGTATTCGATGATTGCATAACTTGAACTTGTAGACCGCAGCTACTACGTAAGCCGCCTACATGCTGAGCTAGTCTTTGTAAGCTCTTTACAATTTTCTCGTAACCGTCCGAGTGTTTTGTCATTTCCAAACTAAAAAATTCCAGCTTTGCATCAGTCAGAGTCGCATTGAGTGTAGTGAAACTGGTCCGATGTGCCTTTATTGCTTTCTCCAATGTTGTATTTGCAGTAAAATCAGGTAGATCCGTATCCAACAGGAATGTTTTTGTTAACAATTTGAGTAATACCCGAGTAGATGATAAACTTGAGTCAATATTCTCTCTAAAAAGAAACAATTAGTTTTATTTGATTTGCTGTTAGTTTGTACAAACAATACCTTAATTTTTGTGTAGCAGTCATTGGCCAAATAAAAATGCAGATAGCAACAGATATAATATTACCAATAGCAACAATGGAAAATGTCTCGTATATTATTGGAATATTAAACTCTGCCCGATTAAAAGATCCTTCTCGAACAATAACGCTAAAAAGAATGATAAAAGCAAGACCAGATCCTAATTTTAACAAAAGGCTGCGTAAGTAAAAATAGCTATAGATATAAGTGTCTTTGGGTTTTGGTAGTATATGTTACCTGTAAAGATGCTTGGTTTGTTTAACTTTGCTTTTAAATATGATATAACAAATGTACTGCCTGCAAGCCAAAATCCAAGAGATACAGCAGACGCTGCTATTGGCATGTCGTAGTCTAATAAATAATCGCTGGTTGCCATACTTGCTAAACTAATGGTCAAGGCAGCAATAGTATATAACCATCCAAACCCGGCTGCTTCTATCATACTTCCTACTGTTTTCGAAGGAAGGAAAAATACTGTAACAGTAGAGGCCATGTGGCTAGCAACCTGTGAACCGCAAAGAGCATTTAGTTGAGGAACAAATGTAAAAAGCGAACCGATCATGTAAGCCAGACTGCATTTTAGTACCATCTTTTGTTTAAGAGATAGTACCAAATGTTGTTTTTTAAATTTGGTGAACTTTTTCCCCCATCTCCTGCAAGTCGATATTGAGTTTGGTTTATGGAACTCTGAATCGGATTCTTCCGCTCCAATTTCATCTTCATGGTCAGAAAACGAAGGTGAATCTAAGGGGGAACATTTTTCCTTGGCGTGGGATTCCAGTAAGGGCGTAGACTCATTAACTGATCTATATATAAATTTGATTAGTGCGCGGGAATTTTATTATTCAGGGGGAATGTTTTTTTTACCGCCTATCATTTATCTGAGTCTCAGGGCCATCTTCCGTATTTATTGTCCGATCATCTTGCTGCTGAGAAGGCACTAATTGTACTGTAGTCAGAGAAACCGTGCGTTTTTGGCGAGTTCCATCATCTAAAATAACTTCATAATCACTTTGGTTATCGTAAAAGGTTGAAGATGGTGTTCGTGAGAGTGTGTATGTATCTACATATGAATGCATCGTGTTGTCGTCCCCATATGGCACAGACATCGAATATGGTTGAGAATCTTCTAACCAGTCACTTTTCTTTTGGTCCGTGCTATCACCATAGCAACTTGGTGAACGATATGAATCTGATAGCATATTATCGCTTTGGGTATATGTGATTGTTGGCCTTAGCGTGACAACAAAAGCATTGATAGGTTTGCTTTCTTCCTGTCGTTTATGTTCTTGCTGAAGCAATAAGGAAATGCCGGAAGGAATCGATGCTGACAATTTTTCATTGGAGATCTGTTGATGTGTTGGATGGCATTCATAATCAGATTCTAATGATCTTCGAGAATTTGACATTTCAGTACTATATACAAGGTTTTTCAAAAATAATTCCCTTTTTTACTTCTTTTTGACAATGAATTTAGTATTAATCTATATATAAATGTAGATCAAAACAACGAGCATGAACTTGAAAGGAATCCAATTGTTCATTAAATCGGATTTCAAAGTGGTACAAAAATAAGGTTTCTCTCTCAGATGGAGTCATAACAAACACTGATTTAGAGATTGTTGATATCTATTTCTAATAAACTTTGGAAATACTATTCTGGAGCATACTGTACAACACTTCAAGATATTCATATGTATACAATAATATTCACTTGAAATGCAAATATAATATATTTGAGATGTTATCAGTATCAAGTATAGGAATATACACCTGCCCTGATAATAAAGTTTCCAAAATACTTGAATTGTAGAGAAAACAAAATATCACAGTAATCCTAATGACACTTGAATATAAAACCAAAAGAAATCAAAATAGAAAATAAGTTCAAAAGTCTTTTAAAAAAAAAACTGTTATAGTATTGATAATACCTTTTAATTTGTAACTGATATTCCCACGATAGCTAATTTTCAACTATAAGGTTCAAACCTTTGTCGTCCGTATACCTCTTCTTCGTTAAAGTGTTTTGGTATGGATATACAGATTTCAGAAAGTATGACTTTTGGTGAGCAAAGTATATTACCTTTCTGTATAATCGTAACGCCACATTTTAGATACTTAGTATAACTATGTACCTATTGCTTTTGAAACCATCATACTCCATTTACAGTTCCCCTAATTAGATTATATATCTATTTGCGCCACAAAAGCATGTGGCAGAAAGAGGAAAACAATCAGGACAAAGAAAATGGCAACTGTTTATTTACTAATTCATTTTTATACCCGACGATATCAATGGTAATAAACACTTGAAAGCTGTTTATAAGTATTATACCTAATAATAATAAAATCTATTCGCCATCTTGTCTACCATACATCCAAAATGAATCAAAAATCATGTAGTTTGAAATCAACAACTTCCTCTGGTTTTTACCTTGTTTTGGTGAAATTTATTCCAAGTGGAACAATTTGTTTTTATATAAATGGTTAGACCTTTTGGGTCAAAAACAGCATGTGTGCACCTTTTCCAAGATTAGTTGCCTTAAAAAGCCAATGGGAAATACTTTATTGCGTACAGAATCGTGTAGATTATTAGTCTAGTGTTTCCAATAGTACTTTTCCTCAAGCCTTTCCTATGAGCACGGTTCAACAATGTACATAGTTCTCAAACATGTAACTCAAAGCGTGCGTTTGTTAGGCGCGGACCTTCATTAAACAGAAAAAAAAACTATGTTTTTGGAACTTTTAATAATAGAACATTTTTATTGTGTTAGTATGATGTAATGACCAAATCTTAGATTCTTTCGGATATAACAACATTAAAGCATAATGGAAAACGGGAAAAAAATTGATGTTTAAGTATATACAGTTTAATTTTAAAAAAATAAAAGATGATGTAAGTAATGATATCATAGATATTCCTCTATAGAATGATTTAGGAGAGAGTTTTTCTAATGGTTTCTTTTTGCGCATCGGTCAAAGAATCAGGGAATTGTACTTCATATGTAATAATCAAGTCGCCCTTCCTTCCAGTCTTTGAGTTGGGCATGCCTTCATTAGTAACGCGAGATTCTTGTCCAGGTTGGATTACAGATTTGGTATTATTAACGCTGAGCGTGCGATCATCGAGTGTCTTGATTGATTTTTGGAAACCGGTTAATGCTTCAACTAGAGATAGCCTGATGTTTATGCGTAAATTATCTCCTTCGCGTTTGAATATGGCATGAGGCTTTTCTTCCAACACAAATTCGATATCTTGAGTGACACCATTCTCGAGTTCATCACCTTCTCCAGGAAATCTAATTTTGGTACCAGCCTTCCATCCAGCTTTAACGTTGATAGTAAGGATTTTATCAGTAGAAACAGATCGGCCAGTGGAACCATCACGTAGTTTTCGAGTAACCTTGAGACGCTTCACGGTACCTTTATAAAGATCTTCTAAAGACACAGGGAAAGAACGTTTTATAGCGGGTGGTTTCTCAGGCTCTTGTTGGCGTCTTCCAAAACCACTACGAGAACTACCACCAGGCATACTACCAGGCATGCCGCCAGAGGAGAAAGAGAATCCTCCAGGCATTCCTCCGCCAAAATCATTAAAGTCATCCATTCCCCGCATGCCTCCCATACCTCCCATACTTCCTCCACCAAATGAAGAAAAGAAGTGCTTAAAGATATCGTCAGCATCGGAGGGATGGAAGCCAGCACCACCAGCACCTGGTCCACCAGTAGAACTGAAGTGGAAAGAGCCACCGGGGAAGCCACCAGAGCCACCACCAGGAAAACCGCCAGCACCGCCAGCATCTGGAGGAGGACCACCTTTAAGACCCTCTTCACCATATTGGTCAAATACAGCACGTTTGTTTTTATCGCTTAAAACTTCAAAAGCTTCGCCTATTTCTTGGAACTTTGACTTTGCTACATCAGGCTTTTCTTTATTTCTATCAGGATGCCACTTTAATGCTGTTTAAAATAGTTAATAACTTGTTTTTTAAAGAAAAGATAAAAAAAAATAAAATGGCGTTGGTACTTACCGAGTTTACGATAGGCTTTCTTAATGGTATCATCGTCTGCGTCTCTGGAAACACCAAGGATTGAATAATAGTCTTTACCCATATT
>VCJG01002672.1:12457-23130 GCA_024140375.1 Backusella westeae | reverse complement strand
TTTTTTTTTTTTTTTTTTGGTCAGTTTCTTTGCTTTTACACTCATCCATGCATTCACTGAAGTTGGTGTTAATCATCACTTCATTCGCTTTACATTTAATGCAATCTTTTATGGCATTACCCTTGCTATTGGTGGTTTGGCATTTGCTCAAGGATGGCATTAATTTGTTACATCTCTTGCTTTTATAAATAAATAAAAAAGCATAATTATTTACGTTATTATACTCTTTTATAACTAATTCTACCATTATTTCTATTTCTTATCAAGACCACCACATGTAATGTCTTGAAATAATCAACTTTTTTAATAAAAGAGTAATTTTCATAACTTACCAAAACCAGTTTTTGCTTGCATGTTTGTTTATTTTCTTATCAGCTATATCATTGTTACAAGGCAGCTACTGTTTATTTCAAGAAAATGAGAAAAAATTACAAATTGATAAGAAAAACCAGGGGAATAATCGAGAAAAGAGAAATATATCATGTATAAGGAGCATATTTCAGACAGTGAGCAAATAAAGAGATAGGTAGCCATGTAGCAAGGTCCATAAAGTCATATTACACACCAATGAGGGATAGCATGATATAAAGCAACATAGTAACGTACCAATAGGACAGAGTTTACTGCCACAACGTCTGACTCGCCAGATATACTATATTCCATTATTTTAGTATCATGTCTTGGGTTAATACCAATCTCTTCACCTCATCAACCTTTTCTCAATAATTATTCTCCCTTTTCTCAATAATTTAAAAAAGTTTCTCAACAATTTGAAAATCTTTTCTCATTAATTTGAAATTTGTTCTCGTTTTCTTGAAAAAGGTAGCTACCTTTCACTTGATAGTATGTGATGATATTCAGCGTAGTATCAAATAATTTGTTTCAAACAAGTATTGCCATTTCTAGTGTTTGGTCATAGACAGTAAATAAGTTTTATTATGAATTATAATGAGCATGAATTGCGTTATATCTATCTATCACACTATATTATTCATCTTTCCAATTACTAATACTACATTATTTACGATCTCATGACTGGAAATACATTCTACCAGCCAACGATAATTATCTTGAAGAAGCAAATCAACTCATACAATGGTTAAAAGTAAAACGACTACATCTTAAATTATAATACCCTTAATTCGATTATCTATGCCTATCACATAACAAAGGGTATGACATTATCCAACTCTGACCGTATAGCTTGATGATAAACTGGATTCTGTATTTACACAGTCTAGACTTGAGATAAAACAAGGTAGCCTTGATTGCTATTGGTGGATTGAACTCAAAAAGTTCAAAATTTGTACCGCAGTTTCGTGACTTTGTGAACACAAGAAATAAATAAATGCAGTTTCTGTTCAACTCTGTTTGTTGTTTACATTTTATAGTCGAGTAATTAACGACAAATGATTGCAATAAGAATAGTGAATCTTGATTACTATTCAACAGAACCTGGCCCTTTTGATCACACATTAACGCCATTTAGCGACCAGGAACTAAAAAAGGTTACGGTTTTGCGTGTCTATGGAACAACCTTTGCAGGCCAGAAAGTCTGTGTTCATATTCATCAAGTAAGGAAAATAAAATAACATTCCAATAGTTGATCTAACGAAAATCAACACGATCAAGGTTTACCATTACTTTTATGTCCGTTTTCCTATTGACAACTTCAAACCAGTCGAGCAAAGCATCTTTGATCTTGGCAGTGCACTAAATCAAGCGTTAGATCTAACTCAGGGAAGTGAACACATTAAGCAGCAGCACATTGCAGCGGTTGTCTTGGTAAAAGGCATTCCCTTTTATGGATTCCATCATCAACACGAGACGTTTCTAAAGATACATATGGTCCATCCACATGAAAAGCAGCGTATGGTTGATTTATTGCAAAGTGGGGCGATTAATAACACGAAATATCAACCTTTTGAATCGCACATCAACTTTGACCTTCAGTTTCTAATTGACCACAATCTTTATGGTATGGATTGGATGTATGTAAATGACAGCATCAAGTCGGGCACGCAGTTTCGACTGCCTCTTTCTTCCGAACCAATGGTGGATTGCACACAGGATGAGGAATGTCAGGTTTATACATCGCACACAGTACCAGAATATCTTCAGTCAGAGCTTATCAAACGAACAAGTTACAGTGAATTGGAGCTGGATATTATGGGCATGGCAATACTGAACCGCCTAAGTGTAAAAGAGAGGGATATTCACAATGACATATACGACGCTAACTCACAACAAGAAGGCCAACAGAAGTATGTAAAATCATTGGAATCTATATGGAAGGAGGAAACGGCTCGTCTTGGTAGGAATGAGCAGGTATCGGAATTCAGTACACTAAGAGCAAGTCAGTATATACCATGGATCGTAGAAGAAAGCTTAAGGAAGAGAATGGAGCGCATGATGTCCCATACATCCGTACAGTCACCTAAACGCAATCCTATATTTGACGGCGTAAAAACAGCATTCCAATCGGTCGAAGAACTCTATCCAGAAGAATACAATGATTCTCAAAGAGAAGAAAACCAATCACTCGCTCACAAAATGGATGAACCGCATTCTTTTATGGGCTTCCCATCTATGGATTTGGATTCTCGTGCTAAAGGTGCAAGTCAAAATATAGACTCCCAGGCTAACTCTCAGAAAATTAGATCACAGCCCGACTTATTTCTAGCCAGCAAAGCTCAACCATCACTTCTTAATTCTGATATTATGAAATCCTTCATTTTAGAAACCGACAAGTCACAACAGAGCATGCGGGAAGAAAGAGCCGAGGAAAAAGACGATGGAAGCGATGAGGAAAATGAAGCCATGGACGAAGCGGATTTCTCAATGATTTATGGCGACAATAATGCTGAGGAGGAGGAGGATGTTCTAAAGTGGATTGACAAAGTAGACAGAGAACGAGAAGAGGAAATCGCTACCAGAAACCCAGTGGGTGTTGAATACGAAAACAATATTGTCATCAGCGAAATACCACCTGTTGATCAGCAAACACTTTACTTGAGAGAAGTCAAAAAAAGGTATCGGATTGACCAGCTGGATGGAGCGAATGATGATGATAGCTCATCAGATCATGAAGAAACACTTGACGAGAAATGGAAGCGTATTTCAAGAGCAAATCGGAAGGAGAAGCTGCTACTTTTGCAAAAAAGACGATCTCAAATCCAAAAGAAACAATCAAAACTAAAAGTTGGACAGTACAAAGTATCTGTAGTTATTTCTGAAAAAGACTCGATCCTTAGTCAACTTGAAAACAAGAGGGAAAAACGCAAGGCATCAAAAAAGCGCAAGCGCATGGTTATTTCAGACTCAGAAAATAGTGAAATGGAGGAGGAGAGAAAAGATGATAACAAGGTCACGGACGAGATACACGTAGAAGAAGAAGAAGAAGAAGAGAAAGTCAGCAACGAAGATTTACTACTTAATACATCAAATTCTGGAATGCTGCAAAGTCAAAAAAGCGACGATTCTCTTCAATGTTTTACAAGGCATATCAATGCGATGTGGTCACCGCATTCTTCAAGCGAAAACCGGTCTTTCACAAACCCTGATGAATTCTTCGAAAAGAACGATCCAACGCCAGAATCCCCTATTCTTATTCGAAAGAAGACTTTCTTTCACTCGCAATCATCGAACCATATCATGGATTATGATCTAGAGGATCGAGGTTTTTTTCATTCTCAAAAAAGTTTGTCCCCCATCACCTCTCAAAGTGAATCCCAACCTCATCAACGTTTATTTCCAAGCGCTGAGGATTCTGACACCGATATCCAAGTGCCTTCCGACTTTGATCTCCAAGACTGGTCTATTGTTCAAGAAGCCATAGCAACTAAAGAAGAGAGTACCTCAAAAATAGCTAAAGCAGTAGATCAGTTACCTAATACCGAAAGTACAAAGTTTGTTTACAACGTACCTCCACCGGTAATGGATCCAAATATAAAGCACCCCATTGTGTATAATGAACCTTTTTACAGCAAAGCAACAGATGTTCCCCGTTACCCGACTGTCTTTTCAGGAAAAGAATTCAAACTGGTATCAAACAGTGTCAAATACTTGAAGGAGTTCCAAACAAAGTACACCAAAAAACCTGACATTTCTCGTAATTTAAAAAACCCACATTTATTTTTGGAACAAACAAACATTCAATCATGGACACCTGCTAAAGATCCACCAACGTTTAAAGATGCAGAGAAATGGCTAAAGGAAGATTCAGAAAAACCTAGCAAAAGGAGTGAAGTCAATTCCACAAGTCAAGTAAGTTATATTAGTTGGCTTTATCCTTGAAGATGTTTGTTAACTTTAGTATAAAGCTATCTGGTCCTACCCAAGACACATTTGGCTTTAAATTAAAACCAATCCAAGCTAAATCTCAAGACGAGCGACTCTTCATTGACTTTTTTAGTTTGGAAATCCATGGTAAATTTTATATATAGAGAAAACATACAAAGAAAGAGAACCATTCATTCATATATTTTAATAGTAAATGTAAGAGAGAACCAGCTGCCTGATCCTGAAAAATGTGCTATACAAGCTATATTTTGGTGTCTTCAAACCGAAAACAAGCTTGTAACGTCAAACGGATACCAGGACGGATATCATGTTGGTATTATAGCTGTACGAAATTTCGATATCATTAAGATTGGCATCACTCACACGGGTAAGTAAAATAATTTAATTGAAGGAAATAGCATAAACATGATTTATTTATATACAATAAAAATGGACATTTATGATGCTATAGATGCTGATATAACATATGCCGAGAATGAAATCGAGTTGATCAATAAGTTAATTGAAAAGGTTCGATATTATGATCCTGATATACTAGTTGGTTACGAGGTCCAAAACGCATCTTGGGGATATCTAGTGGAAAGAGCTAATATGCACAGTAAGTATAATGCGTTACAAAAGAATAAAGGTAATGGTATTTATATGAATAATAATAATAATAATAATAATAAAGGAATCAATCTGTTGGATGAATTATCGAGGGTTGAGAAAGTATCCTATGGTCTTCACAAAGATGATTGGGGTTATAAAAAGTCTTCTATTTATAAAATTACTGGTCGTCATATGTTAAATGTCTGGAGATTGATGAGAAATGAAGTGACTCTCATAAGCTACACTATTGAAAATGTAGTGTATAACCTGTTGCATCACAGGTATAGATATATTGACATGAATAATAAAAATTGTATTATTAATATCTCTTTTGAATTATCATTTCATACATAAACAATAAGAATACCTTACTTTACTCATGCAACACTTTCATCGTGGTATCATGGCTCCTCTATTTTAAAATATCGGTTATTTAAATACTATTTGAAGAGAGTTCAGTTAAATTTGGATATACTGGAAGCAGCTCAAGTTATCAGTCGAACTTGTGAGCAAGCGAGAGTATTTGGCATTGATTTTTATTCTGTTCTCACAAGAGGTTCTCAATATAAAGTCGAATCCATCATGTTCCGGATTGCAAAACCAGAAAATTATCTACTTATTAGTCCGAGCAGACGACAGGTATATGAACCTGCTAGAGGTTAACCATTATGCTTTATTGAACTTGTTTTAATTTATGTAATATAGGTTGCTTCACAAAGGTCACTTGAATGTTTACCCTTAGTTATGGAACCTCTTTCTCAGTTTTATAGTAGCCCGATGGCCGTACTTGATTTTCAAAGCTTATATCCTTCAATTATTATCGCTTATAATTATTGGTAACTATAACTATTATCAAATTTTCTTTTTCGTTTCTTTTCTTTTTTTTTTGCACTATTTCGTGAACTTACGTTTATTACTGCCTTTTATGCATTAGTTACTCCACTTGTTTAGGAAGAATCCGAGATACAAGCGACCCTTCTACATTAGGCATTTCTTCACTCGATTTACCATCTGGTTTATTGGATACTCTTAAAGATAAAATAAATGGTATTTATAAAGGAAGCTAGAGGGTATTATTTACAATGAATTAATGCATGCATACACTCCAATTAGTTTCACCCAACGGTATCATGTTTGTAAAGCCAGAAGTACGCAAGAGTTTACTCGCCAAGATGCTGACAGAGTTGTTAGAGACGAGAGTTCTTGTAAAAAAATCTATGAAAGCAAATAAAGACCAATCTGTAAGTGAATGATCTTTTGACGTTTGTAATATTATTTTACTCATTATATCTAATGCTTGACGGCATAGAGCATACTCCGTATGCTGGACGCAAAGCAACTGACATTAAAGCTGATTGCCAACGTAACTTACGGTTACACAGCAGCTTCATTCTCGGGTCGTATGCCTTGTGCAGAGATTGCGGATAGTATCGTCCAAACGGGAAGAGAGACGCTGGAAAGATCAGTTAAATTTATCAATGAAACATCAAAATGGGGAGCACAAGTGGTTTATGGTGATACTGATAGTATTTTCATTTATTTTCCTGGAAAATCCAAACAAGAAGCATTCCAGTTGGGTCATGAAATCGCTGATACCATTACGGCCATGAATCCTGCACCTATCAAATTGAAGTTTGAAAAAGTCTATCACCCCTCCGTCTTATTAACAAAGAAACGTTATGTCGGTTTTAAATATGAAAATCCAACAGATACTGAACCTGTCTTTGAAGCTAAAGGTATTGAGACTGTTAGACGCGATGGAACTGTTGCTACTCAGAAGATATTCGAAACCTCTTTAAAGTATAAATTATAAACATATATAAAGGTAGCTACTACTTACTAACCAAACTTTTTTGTAGAATTCTATTTAGAACACAGGATATGTCCCAACTTAAAGAGTACCTTTATCGCCAGTGGACTAAAATTCTAGCAAATAAAGTACCAGTGCAAGACTATATTATCTCAAAAGAGG
Organism: Backusella westeae; assembly: GCA_024140375.1. Classification (NCBI taxonomy): domain Eukaryota; kingdom Fungi; phylum Mucoromycota; class Mucoromycetes; order Mucorales; family Backusellaceae; genus Backusella; species Backusella westeae. The sequence continues at coordinate 16,265 of VCJG01002672.1, read as the reverse complement.
TAAAAATGGGTACATACTCAGATCGAGGTGGCCCGCACGGTGCCGTGGTTGCTCAAAAAGGCATGAGTGCTGATCATCGGGCTGAACCACAATATGGTGAACGAGTACCTTACGTAGTCATCCATCGAGGACCAAACGCTAAGCTTAAAGATAAAGTCATTCGACCCGAGGCACTATTGAAAGACAAGTAGGACAAAGCAAAGATAAAAAAAAAAAAATCCATGATGACCTGTACTAATGTTAGACTATAAAAAGCACTTTGTTATTAGATGCTGAATATTACATTCGCAAGCAAATAATACCACCATTAAGTCGCATATTTAATTTGATAGGAGTAGGCAAGTGATAAAATCAACTTGATGTCTAAAGAAAAGCATAAGCATTAACAGTAAAATCCTTCAACTTGTAGATATTCAAGCATGGTATGATAGTATGCCTCGCCCACAAAAAAATGCAGCTATTCTGCCTTCTCACTCTGAATCCAAACGATCAAATAGAATTGATCAGTATTATGCAACATCCCACTGTATCGCATGCCATCAGTTAACAGATCAAGGTAAAAGCAAAAGATATATTTAATAATAACACGGCAAAGTGAGGAGGAAAGCTCACATTTTCACTACGCAAGCACTATGCGATACATGCCTGGAACATAAGGATGAGCGAAACCTCTTACTCATCAGTCGACAAAGCAAAGCAGAGCAAATATACAGTTCCATCTTATCCACCTGTCAAGGATGCTCGGGACTACCACCTTTGGATGCCATGACTGCCGACCCCCAAAAAGAGGACATTGCGGATATCCCCTGTCAATCACTGGATTGTGCCTTATTTTATGAACGACTCAAGGCCAAAGATAAAGTTCGAGTCGTTTCTACTTACAACAGTTTACTTGAATATTAAACAATAAAAGCAAGATACTTTACAAATAAAAGGATTTATTTCTCTTTTTAATTATGTATATTGTGGGTGTGTGTTTTTAAACAAGACTTAGTTCTTGGGAGGGACGACGAGTTTCTAAAAGATAATACTTTGTTTAGAGATCTCATTGCGCATTTCCTCTCTCCTTTCCCTTACCTGTTCCTGTTGAACACCGTTCTCCCACTTGGCGAATCTAACGTTGTTCTGCTCACGGCGGAGAGCGACAGCACGGACATCGTCCTTCAAAGAGTTGCGGACAGCACGAGCGCAAATGTTGGCGTATTGGAGATAACTGCGTAATAAAAAAGGTTGTTATTTAGCTTTCTTTTTCTTTCTTCTTCTTTGCTCGCAAACATACGTGATACCAGCAGCTTTCCAGGCAGACATTTTCAAAAAGGTTTATGGGTTTAGAAAATAGAATAAAAAAAAAAGTGCACCTGGTTTTTTTTATTACTGGGCAGGCCCTAGTTTGGAGTTCCGAGCCCTAATTCATACGTCACCCCCACAATTCAACAAGTTATTTTATTGGCCAATGCGTTGACCAATCAAGATGGAGGTAATAGTGAAACAATGCAGGTCAGATCAATAATCTGGCAATTGCTGTTTGTAAAAAGAGTAAATTACTTAGTCTATTAAATCCAAATGACCTTTATAGTTGATTATCTTTTTACAATTTTTTTAGGTTAATTTCTTATTTGGCATTTTCCATTTCTCGTGCTTTACATCTTCACTTTATATAGTGTAGTGGCATATTGACTTTTTTATTTCTCATTTAGTTATAATTTCTTTTACTGGCTAGAAAAGCCAAGTATAATTTGCTCTATTATATAAAGCATACTTATACTCGAAAATGTATTGTCATGTCATACCAACAAATGGTATAATGCTGCATAGACTCTGGGAATTTCCTAGTTATGACACTCAAGGTTTGGCATATGTCAGATTTATAATAGGTATTAAACTAACCCAGTACTAAAATACAATAGTGTATTTATCCATGCTCAACAGATTACTCCAAGTATCCAGTCAACGAGGTACTGTTTTCTATTTAGCAACTATAAAATCAAGGATTCTACCTCTAAACAATTATCACTATTAATAATGCGATTTATTCGGTGCCTTTACAAAGCATAAATAATCATGGTTTTTGTCAGTTAGGAATATCTACGTCTTGATTAAGAACTAAAGGATTAATGGTAACATTATTAGATTATTCATGTTCCAAAGCAGAAAAAAAACTCACTTTATAGAACATTATGTTTAATTATATAGTAAATACCCTCACCTTTCAAGATTTACCGCTTTCATCTAATTGAATCAAATCAATGATTCACTTAAAAAAAGTTTGATATTTTTCGTGTTTCAGAATTTCAGTCTAACTAAAATTTTAAATTTTGTACTTTTGCTAATGAAATCAATCTGAATTACAAGAATGATAAGAATATATACGATACACCCATGGCTGGAGAGATATAATACATTAGGAACTTGTTTTTAATGTATAGAAAATAAATTCGCTGCACGCCGAAATGGGGAAACATCTAGAATATAAAATAGACTAATATGGAACATAATTGCTTGATATATTAGTACTTGACTTCTGTAAAACTCTAAAACTTTTCTAGAATTAAATCAGGAACAGGTTCGAAATAGGAAAACAAGAGTCAAGTTAAAGTGAGTTAAACCTTACTCCAGTCTTTTCTTTCTTTCTTTTAAGCCAATGAATTAGCACTACTAGGCCTTTCCGAATACAATAAAATTCTCTCTTCACAAGGTATAAATAGTCTATAAACTTTATCTTATTCAACATCCCAGTGTCTGTATCACTTTGATGGGAAAACAAGAGGATAAAGTATTATCGCGATTATGAAAAGATATATATGTATAAACTACCAAAATAAAAATCTAGACTAAAATCCTCTTTTACTTCTCTTAAAAATAAAACTATGGAACGCCCCCTTCATCCAGACTACGTCGAGTTTGCAGACGCTTATAATGAAAAGAGCCCATTCATGACTCTACTGTAAATCTAACGATTTCTCGACCTCCAGGTACCGAAGATGAAGTTTACTCAGCACTTTGCTGAGGTAAAGAGAATGCTGATTCAATCAAGGGAAATCCTGAAAAGATTACAATTGCTGGTGAATCTGCTGGTGGAAATATATCCGCTGTTGTATCCCGTAAGTGTGGTTTTTCATAATAAAAAGGAGGCAATTTATATTAATCATTGTTGATTTAGTGATGGCTAAGGACCGCGGGATGGATAATCTTATAAAAGCACAAATTTTGCTATACCCAACTTTGTTTGTTTTGTCAGGTTATTCTTCCTACGCGCTGTCTGGACAAGGGAACTATGTCTTGTCGTCTATGCAGAAGCTTATATGCCAACCGAGGTAAACGATTTTCCAAAACACTACGCAAAGCCTCTTACAGTTTCCACCGAGCAGCTTTAGGATCTTCCTTCAGCACTGGTACTTACTTGCCAGTGTGACGCATTGCGCGATGAAGGTGAAGCTTATACTAAGAAGCTTTTGAACGCAGGAGTCGATGTCGTTGGTATTCGTATGCTTGGAACAACCTATGGTTTTATGAGTCGTTATCCTCCTGGTACTCCTATATATAAACGAGCTTTAAACAATATAGTTGACTTTATTAAGGAAGAGCTAAATTATTAAGTTGTTATCTAATAAATAGAGGTGTCAAGCTGTTTTACATTTAATTCTTTGTCTCATTATGCTTAATTCTACGTAATACTTGAAGTTTTAAAAAAATTATTTGGTTGAAAGCGAGTATTTTATGGATGATACCTTTGATGGACTCAGTGATCCACTTTTTCCTCATAATTTTCATTTCGAACTTGATAAATAACGTGGAATCTGTCTTTTCT
>VCJG01002667.1:6124-18027 GCA_024140375.1 Backusella westeae | reverse complement strand
AAAAAAAAAAAAAAAAAAAAAAAAAAAATAGCGCCATCTTTACATACTCTCGTTTCATCTCTATATACATATTTACTGGTTATATATAGGACTCACATTCATTTCCTAAATTTGTACACTATGAAAAGCATGTAAATTTTTTGTCTGATTTCACATCACTCCTTTTTTTTCGTTTTTACTATTTTTTCTTTATCATCTTTTGTTATTATCATTTCTTTGACAAAATTTTCATATGTAAACTATGTACACAACCTCTTTCTCTCTTTTTTAAAATAAATGTTTATATATGTTTACATTAAGCTTACCTCTCAATAAAAAAAAAATGTCTGTGTATCGTTCACCATCATCTTTACTGCTTTTTTTCATGTATGTTAATGCATTTATGTATAAAAACAGCAATAGCCAACTGTAGTGCATTTATTAGTGTTTTTTCTATTTATAAAAGAAACAGTGGATGAAATACACTGAAACGTTTATTTTTTTTTAACTCAAGAATTGACACTATTTCCTAATTACATAATTGTTTATCCATGAAAATACATCTTCGAAACTTGTAATTCTGTAACAATTGAAGGGTAGTACACATACAAATAGGAGTAAATCTTACTGCTTTTTAACTCGTAAGGTTGGAAAATGTTACACGGAATGATGAGAGATTATTAAATAACGAAATTGCCAAAGTGTGTCAAGTTTTTTTATTGTTCCATTTTCCCCCATTCTCCCATTTATTTTTTATTTTTTAAAATATTGTATCATAAGCACTCCTTTTAACCTATTTATCCCATGATGTTCAATCATCCTCTCATCTTTCAATTGACTTTATCGGATGTACGTACACACTCAGATTTTTTATGTTATATTCAAATGTGAATATGTCAATTAGGTGTAAATATAGGGCCACCCATTCTTAGCGTCATATTATAGCCGATAAAAATTGCATCTAGACATTGCAAAGTTACTTTAAGATAATTTATCATTCAAATGCTAAAATGTGCTACTGATAACACATCTCTCTCTTTTTTTTTTTCTGTAACATTTGCTCTATCAAATGACATGGTTAAAATATAATATTACTGGAAATCAGTGTATGTTTAACCTATAAAGTATTATACAAATTACTCTTGCTGCTCTTACTTATTAAATACATGTGATACAATAAGCGTCACAGATGTAAATGTTTTGATGTCGAAACGTGAATGGTTTAGGAAATCTGCTACAATAGAATAACATTTTATTAAGCTGCCATGTTTTAAAACGTAAATATCACATATTTATGTCTTAATAATGTAACGAATAAGTTTTGGAGTCTCCGAAGGTTATTTTAAAATTAAAAAGAAAAATAAAAGCATGCTCATGATACTAATAGTGTTAGTTTGGAAACCACAACATATTCTAAGATGCAACTTGAAAAATATGTTGAATTAATTTGCTGTTAATTGAAAGTGTCTTATCATGAAGCCCCTTCAATGTCTGTTTAACATTGGCCGAGAAAGAGGTAGTTATTTGTAACAAACAGGACGCAAGAGGGAGCGATGTTTTCATTGTTCTATTGGTTCGGATCAGCTGATTGGCTCTCCATTTATCAATAGAAAAGAATTAGCTTCGTTTTTGCTTTCTCAATAACACAGAAAGTAAATCTACCATCCCCTCTCTCTCTTTCTATTTATCTTAGTTATGTCTCACTTGATGTAAATATGTAAAAATACTTCTTTGCTTATGGGATTCATTGAAACTGGAAATTATCAAGGGCTTGCTATATATCATCTCCGCAAAATCTTGTTTTTGAGGGAATGAATAAAAAAAAAATGTCACTATTATCACTTGAATACAATCATCGATTAGGATGGCTTGTAGCATCGTCCATCTTTAGAATAAGTTACGTTTAAATATGATAAAAGAAGAAATGATGAATTCGCCGTATTAAACGATCTTGTCCGTTTGAGCGTTCTCTCAAAAGATTCAATTAATTGCTTGAATACACATGGCTGTTTTGTTACTCAATTAAGTGGTGATTATAAACATATGAGGGGTCAGACTCTTAAATAGACATGTGATACTTATATTTCATTTCAGAGTTAAATCCGAATTTGGACATCACCCAGTTAAAGATTCATAACACTGCCTGGTGGTAAAATTTGCTCGGGTTTTATTAACAAACCAAACGTGAAAGCGCTAACAATTAATCACCCGCTCAACAGGAAGACAGTCCTCACCTAGTTGTGCTAAAAGTTGGAATACATGCCTTGGAAAGAGCACTGAAATATTTATACAAAGAAAGAAATGAATTAATTGTCGATAATAATGTGATGGAATGTCGAAAAAGCTGGAGAACAAGCCCAAAAAGAATGATATTCACGTGAACATTTATGGCTTTAAAACTAAATGATCGGATATCTCCAGAAAATTCAGAAAAATCAAGACTGACTTGGAAAAAGCAAGACAAACATACTATCGCCTATTGCCTTTCTCAACAAGCCCCTGATATCAACATTTACCTTAAATACCCATTTTAATCTCTTTGACAACCCCACTGTCTCATCTTTGTAAGAGAACTAAGCCTAATCACGTATTCGCTATAAACGATTGAATTAATAAGGGTGAAAGATCTATATTTAAATGGGCTTTTCTGGCCTGTATAAGCCTTTATGAATAACGGGAATTGCGACCCGTAAAAGCAATTATGTGTAATTTAATTTCCAAAAGTGTTTAAACTCAACGCCGGTTGGCTGAGCCAGGGAAAAAATATTTACATGTATAAATAATCCAGCCCAAGAAAAAAAGTCTTTATTTCAATCAGACCTTTAATTCCTCCTTTTTTTTTATTATTGTTTTCTATATTGGTTTATTTAATTGGATGAATCAAGTTTATTTCTTTGTTTTTACTGCTCTCATTCTCTTTTCAGTATGCCATAGTGCCCCTCTTGTTGGTTGCGATCCTGGAGGAGTCGCTTCTCAAAGTACCGCTTCAATGACAAACACTGCTGGATCTGGGACACATTCTTCAATGACAGCCTTGCCTAGTGATATCGAAAGAAAAATAACACTTAGAAAGGGCTTACCCTTTTGTAATGGCGAAAAAGGCTTGAATTACCCATGATATAACTATAATGACGATAGAGTAAAGAAAAAGTACTTAACTATTGATCTCAATATTCTGATACACGCATATATACATAATAAAAACTTGTACTAATTCATGTTTGGGGGAAATATGTGTAGCTATACATATAAACAAAATAAATCTCCTCTGTAAAATAAAATAATAATAAAATTGCCCGTAAAACAACATTTAAATGGCTATATAAACAATGAATAAATAATTTCATTAAATAATTTTTGAGGTTGTGTTTTCTCGGTCTGTAAAAAACCATTATGTATATTATTATTATTTTTATTATCACTAAAGGGTATTCGTGCCATTGATTTGGCTATCATTTATCTAACGTATGTTTTTAAGAAATTTAAGGCACGATCAATGTCAGAATCAGTTTGGATCAAGGTAGATTCAGAAATGTACAAGTCAGGGCGTACCAAAATTAATGCGGCAGGAGGCCTCTCTGTGTTAAATAGAGTTTCTGGAACAATACCAACAAGATTGGAGAGGGTTTCTTTTGAATTGGGATGATGATATTCAATCCAAAAATTTTCCGACTCCTCAATAATACTTTGTTGTTTATCTAAAAGTTTCTTTTCAATACCATCAGGTAACCTATATTCAGGAACATGCCAAATGGATTCTACAATGATGGGGCGTATAATGTTTGTCTTGTAATTTATTTTTTCCCAGAATACAGTTGTTAGCTTGCAGGCAAGGCGAGATGCTGGTCGAGTAGTCACCCAGATCAATAGGTGCTTTCCTGTATTGCCAACAATTTGATAGAGAGTACTTCTTTCTAAAAGCCTTTCCGGTCCAGATATAAATAAAATATAATATAAATTAATAATAAAATTATCTGTCTATATTATTATTAGAAAATGAATGTTATTCTGTTTTTTCTTGTACTTATTTCTCCCCATTCAAGATCAAAAGAAAAGTGACATGTCGTCGGGTTTTTAATTAAGTCTGCCATGTCCTCCTAAACTACTTTCAGTAATGAAGTGTGAACACAATAACAAACCAGTTGATAAGTATGGGGTGAAAAATAATTCAAATGTTCTTTGATTTCGTTTTTTAAAGATATAGTGTCTATATTGGTTTTAATTGTAATGCGTTGTTTTCAAAACAATAGTAAAAAATTAAAAAAAAGGGAAAAATCATGATCTTGGCAAGTTTTACACATGTAAAAACAATGTCTGAAAAAAGACAGTTTTCTTAAGATAAAGAATTATAGTAAACGTGTATTTTGGAACATACATCGTGTTAGTTTTTGTTGTTGCTAACAGTTTAAAGTTGGTCATATATGGGAGTTTCGGCTTGTAAGTATAAAACAAAGAAATATATATCATTACGCTCAATGGAAGTGATCATACACAAAAGGTTATGGTCTTCAACATGCATTTTTGTAAACTTGCTGAGAAGTAAAATAGTCTTTGGACCCTTTTTTTGACTTGCTAAAAATCATGAAAACTATGATCCGCGCCTGTGATGACTTTTTTTTTTTCACTGTGTTGTGTTTCAAAAACAAAAGTTTATATTTTCTGACATCTATTTTCTTGGAAGGCTTTAAACTGATGCTCTTTTACATTTCTTGGTTCTTAGTTACTTGATCGAAAGTAACTAAATAAAGATAAGGGCCGAAGCCAAGAAAAAAATCTATTTTTGCTACTGAACCAGTCAAAAATCAGGCCTGTGATCCATGCATTCTATTTGATCGCCCTATTTCTGCATTTAGAAAAGTTTATGATGATGCCTCAAAAGTCAATAAATGAATTAATTGTACTTTGCTTTATTGTTTGAAGAAAAAAGAAAATTGCCGTATTAGCAAATAATGGGTTACCTCTCACGAAAAAATAATATCTTGTGTTTCAATTGTTTTACTGAATGCTAGTAAAAGCAGCCTGATATTACCATTGTTTTCAGTCAATCTAAAATAAACTGTTATGCGTATTGATTAGCTACAGGAAATGACCAACTCATTCTCTCTTTTTCTGCAGAATTCATCAAGAAATCCTTGTCAATGCAAAAGTAGGTCCTCGAAAACATTTACCCCAAAAAGGATTCAAATCAAAAAAGAAAAGTGATTCACTAAATGCGCATCATTTTCAAAAGTGTTATTATTCATAGTAAATTGTTGTGAAAAAGAGGTGTTTTCTGAAAATAATATATATAATAAATGTATTTATAATGGAATAATAATGTATTACAGTTGATAAATGATATTTTATTATATTATATTGAAACAAAGAAGGAGTGAACGTATGATATGTTATTATGATATTACAGCCGGTGCTGATTTCGATGATGAAGTTGCTAAAAGTGGATCGGTTGCCATTTCTCTATGTCCTGGATTCTTCATCTGATGCTGTCTTCTATTCATTAGATAGTTTTCCAGTAAAATAGCATTTTTTGTGTTGCATTTATACATAATATCCATCACATCTCCAATAACAGGCACCAAACCAATCTATATTTTAAAATAATTAAGAAACCGCGCTTTCCAATAAGAGCAGAAACTTACCACAAAGTCAAAAGCAACATTAAACATCATCTTTGATATTAAAGACTGTGGAAGATGCGCATCCATTGCCAAGTGAACCAATTCAAGGGCGAATATCAAACCAATAAAATCACCAACAACAGGAATTAACCCTGAATAAATAGTTTAGCCAGATATTATAAACCGAGAATTCTTTTAGTTTCTTACCAACAAGACCGTCGAAGCCGATCTGAAAACAGCAGCATGTCAAACCTCTGTCCAGGAAATGAGCTCTTGATTTCACTTTTTTCAAAATGCGTTGTTCTTCAGCGGAGAGTATGGAGTGTGCTTTAGGCTGTTTGCTCCACCAGTATTTTTTCTTTGGTTGTTGTTCAACGAGTTCAATAGGTCGGTGTGGTTCCTGTGGGAAAGCAGAGCTGACCATCTTTTTAATGGCATAGTTTGTTACTGCTTCTTTGTTCATTGTTTTTGTAAAGCCTGTCAAAAATGAAGTGAATGGAAAGAAAAAGAAAAAGAAAAGAGGAAGAAAAAAAAACAAAAGGTCGTGTTATATATATATATATATATGTTTTTTTTTTTATTATTTTTTCATATGTAATCTTTTGTTTCTTTTTATGGTCAAGACGCAACGTTTTGGGAATATATCGGGATCATAATTATATTTAGGTACAATAAACCTTGGAAGGTATCACAAAACCATGATTTTCGTCAGCGTTGTTTGGATCCTTTGCCACAAAAAGAGGCGAAACCATAAAAGACACTGTTGCATCCTGCTGCTGTGTACGCATGACGCTCTTCATGAGTGTCTCGTCAAATGGCACTCCTTCTTCTATTGGTAAAATCTCGATGGGGATCTCTTGGCACTTGATGGATAAATTTAACTTTGCTGCTTTATTGACAATACTCATCACCTTTTTCTGGACTTTACTATCCAAATCGGGATAAACCATATTGAGTTGTGTCATGATCTTGTTTGTAATTTCGTCCTTGGCTTTGTCCAATTCTTCTTGCTCGTTCGTGGGTTGGCCTCGTACAACAAATGCGCTGATTTGCTGCTTCATCCTTGCTGCCCATGAAGCGTTGCGTTTTTCTACCCAGGCATGGATGTTGCCGAATGCTTCGTTTACAGGCACGCCGGGATGAATGGGGGTTTTTAGTATATCTTGAATGATGATGTCGATAATCATCTTTTCTGTCATTAGTGAGAGTATAGCGCTATCCAGTTCAAATTCATCACCAGCATTTTCTTCTTGCTCGTTTTCTTCGTCTTGTTCTTCTTGTTCTTCTTTTGGCTTGAAGTGTGTTTTTATCAAATCAGCCTTTTCTGGCCAAAGTTCCAAAAAGGCGTTTGTAGCAGACAAACGATACTGCTGATCTACCAATTTAGACTTTATTGACATGCAGAGATTGTTAATTTGACTAAGCAGGTGATTGATTTCCGGACGAATCGTTTGCAAGTCATCCTCCGTTGCCCGTATCGACTTTACATAGTCCTGAAATTTATTCTCCATCCTCTTATAATCCTGTTTCTTTAATTCGAGTTCATTCAAGAGTGACTGATAGATGCCTTCTAGCCTTCCAAGCTCCTGCTTTTTTTCGCTTTGTTTATCTTCGATATCAAGTGTCTCCCGTTGTAACTCTAGCTTTTCGTGAATACGCTCACGCTCGTATTTCTCCTCTAAATCATCCTTCTCGTGCTGGATGCGTTCGACAATCTCTTTGTGGATTTGGAGTGATTCGTTGAGTGAATAAATAATTAGATCCTTGTCGGATTCTGATTCGCCCTTTAAATCCATGCGTTTATAATTGGGTCTGCCGTCTCCTTCATCCTCCTCCTCCTCACTGTCTCCTTCTTGCTCTTCTTGTTCCTCCTCCTCTTGATCATCCCTTTCTTCTGGTTCGTTTTGCAGTAGTAGCTCTTGTTCATGACCTGGTGTGTTCATTTTACCATCAACGTCCTCATCGTCGTCATCCATCATATACTTTGTGTGATCACCTGTTGATAAGGTAATGGACTCGGTATCATCACTTAAAGACACTTCCCTTGACTTTATAGATATATTTTCAAGCGTCATGTTGTCATCATCATCATCATCAGAGATGGATGTCGTTTTTGGGTGAGTATTTGGATGGCTATTAGGGTGGTTTATTTCATCAGTAACCATTTTTTAAAATATATAATAATAGTGAAAAGGGAAAAAAGGAAAAAGAAAAAACTTGCATTATTGGCAATCTAAAAAAAAAACATTAAAAAAGGAGACAGGACAGAAAAAAAAAACGGCCAATACACCGTTACTACACACAGTCACAGAAGCTCTATATATATTTCGTCTTGTTATTGAACTGTGGTAAAATCTTCAACTTCTCCAAAGGGGAGAAGATAGGAAAAGCTTATTTCATCTCTTTTCCTCTTGCTTGGAATAGGAAAAGTTGTGTGTTTTGTTGTCAAAGTATTTGTTGTTCTTTTGTACCAATTGTTTACAAAAATCAAAGACTGATCTTGTGTGTATGTGCACAATAATGAGAGATAGTTACACGGGATCTGCCGTCTTATTATTGAGATATTCACTGGTTACAATTTGTAATAAAAGCCAGTGTTTTAAAACTGATTCCTCTCTTTACAAAGTCTTTTTTGGTTTACTGCTGTCTATAAAGAACAATGTGATTTATCTGTCATTAATTCTTTATGGACTTCATAAAAGTGAAACCTAATTAAAGACGTCTTCGTTCCTGTAAGTAACAGGCTAAGAACTGTATATTCTCGGTTCAGTTTTATTATTCTCTACACTCCTTTATTTATGCTTCTTCTCCTTACTCTATCTTTCAAAATAAAGATGAACTATTATAAATGATCTGATAGACTAGCTTGCTTTTGTCTGAAAAAAGAATGAAAGCAAGGTATTCGTTTCCGTACGTACTTTTTTCTTCACTGCCTATAAATTGCTTGTTTTCGCTTAATGAACGAGAACATGAATAGATAAAAAAGAACCCACTTTTGTTATATCGATTCTATCTTTTTATTGAACGCACCTTGTTGAGACCACTTCAGAAAAATCGTTCCAGTTTTTACTTTCCTTAAAGATGAATTTCATTCTCCGCTGATACTGTTTTTTTGCTGTCAAAAGAATGAATGCTCTCTTTATATAAGTGTTTTGTATTATTCCATTTTAAATATAAATAAAGAGAGAGAGAGAGAGAGAGATAAATCAATCGAGTAGAGTTTATACAAGCTTCTGCACAAATGACGCTGTCTGTGCTTTAAAGCCTGAAAGCAGGTTTTCGTTCAGCACAATCCAATTGGGGGATCTCTTTTTGTTGAGTTTGTGACTGTCTTTGAAATGTCAGTTGTCGCGTTTTTTTCTGTTGCCGGCTTGGGGGGTGGCGCGCGCGAAGGGACGAGCGAGAAAGGAAACCAACTCAAGCGAAACAGATCATTCCCTCTTTCAAATAATTACACATTGTAAGTATAGACTAAAAATAACAGATGGATGGGAGGATGAAATGGATGGATGGATGTTTATAATAGCGTCAAAGAAAGAAATAATGTGCTGGTGTACGAAAGAGGGGAGGAAGAGCAATATGGTCCCTTGGCAACAAAATGATGAAACTAATTTTGCAATTGTCTTTTTGATAGATGTCTGCTCAAGAAGAGAAGCCCGTTACCGCCGTTGAGGACACCCCTCAATCCCGTGCTGAAAAGAAGGCTCGCAAGGCCATTCTTGGCTCTGGTTTGAAGCCCGTTGCCGGTATCAACCGTGTCACTTTCACCCGTGGTCAAGGTGTACGTAAATTTGCAACATGTACACACGCACATTTTATTAACTCTTGTTTTACATATAGATGGTCTTCTCCATCAACAACCCCGAAGTCTTCAAGAGCACCAACTCTGACACCCACATTGTCTTTGGTGAAATGCAGGCTGAGGATATGAATGCCAGAGCCCAAGCTGCTCTTCAAGAACAGATGGCCGCTGAAGGTGCTGCCCAGGAGGAAGCTGCCGCTACCGCTGAGACCACCGAAGCCGCTCCTGAGGAAGAAGAAGGTGAAGTTGATGCCACCGGTGTTGAAGAGAAGGATATTGAATTGGTCATGGCTCAGGCTAATGTTTCTCGCAACAAGGCCATCAACGCCTTGAAGAAGACCGATAACGATGTTGTCAACGCCATCATGGACTGCACCATGTAAACAAGGTTTTCTATAAATTTTTCCACTCATTTTTTTTTCTCTAAAAAAAATAAACAATAAAACTTCTTCAAAAAAGATAAAAGGACAAGGAAAGTGAATGTGCTTGTGAGTGTAAAAGGATGAGAGAGCGTTTGTGCGCTTTTGTGTAAGAGGGAATCATCCACTAAGTGGTTTGTAGAGCAACACGTCTACTGCCACTAATAATGTTCCTGAAAAAAGTGGATGTCTTTCTTTTGAATCAAGTCCAATACGTTGCATTCTTGATTTGCTCACGCGAATCAACATGAAACAGCTTTGTTTATTATAAAAAAGAAATGTTTATTTATTTATTTATGAATGAATATGAATAATAGAAATGATATGGAAAGAAAGGATAATAGAAAAAGAGTTTACTCGACCATTGCAACTATATCACATAAATGTGTGGATTAGTGAATATGGATTTACTAATTATAGATATAGACTTACATCCAATGACACCGCATGCGATTTTGGTGCCGGAATTGCCTGTGGTCTTTGATAAAGGCGAATCACCACGACCGAGATCGTCTTCACCAGAATGAACGACAATAGCATGACTACATATATAATAATGGATCAGAATAACATGTAAATAAATAAAAAAATATATAAAACTTTACCCAAGAGCAGAGTTTTCTCCACTAAGTTTAACCATGTCACTAGAGAGGTCAAGAATAGCATAGTAATCTGTACCCACATCGATATTTCCAAAGTCACCATAATGGCGAATCTCATCATCAGGACCTCCGTGTGTCTTATTAAACGGATTAAAATGAGGGCCAGTATTCTCGCATCCATTGGTAATATCACCAAACTCGTGAACATGAATACCGTGCATGCCCGGTGTGAGGCCAGTCAAATTTGCACGAATATAGGTAGGTGCGTCATATGAGTCTTGGGTTAAACTGACCCAGCCCGAAACGGCAGGTGTGGTTCCGTAAATGTATGCAACTGCTTTGATTGGGTCAGCAGCAGCAAGGCCAGCAAAGAAGGAGGCAGCAAGGGTAGCAACAATCGAGAAACGCATGTTTTAAAATGTATAATATAATCTAGAGGTCTTTTGTAAGAGGAATAAACAAAAAGGATTTTTCTAACGAATCAAGTAAAAGATAATGATGAGAAAAAAAAGGACACAATGCAAATGAAGAGGCCTGTATTTATATACTGGGAGAAGGTAAAAAATGATATATTTAATAATAGATGTGGCTGACTTGGTTTTTAATAAGCAATGGACAGCTACTTTTTTATTAACAAAATTTGCTTTGTTTGATGGCGATAAAAATAGAAGTGACAAATAAATGCATCAGCTTTTCGATCGCGGAAATAAAATGACACAGGATCAAAAAAAAGTTGATTTATCTTACGTATAGTTTGATGCTTAAAAACTAAACAAGTATGATCATTTGGAAGAGATTGTTGATGTTTTTCCTTTCAAGTTAGTTGTTAAAATATGAATCCATTATACAAATAATAAAAAGTATATAATGAATATAACTTTTGCAGAGAGCTTTTTTTTCCCAGTGAATAAATAAAAGGAAATAAAAAAAGCCTGAAAAGCTTAAAAAAGGCATCTATTTTTATCATTTGCTGGAAATGTCCCCCTCTCCCAGCAATTTTAATTGATAAACATTTTCCATAAACGTATATATATTCCCTCTTTGTATATCCCTACGCTTTGAGTTTGATTGCGTTTACTTTTGAGAATCTATCAAATCAAGCTTTCCATACTACTCATGAGCCACATTTTAGTAATACAACCAATGACGACCGATTATGTCGATCACAACATGTTTGCTGTATCACATATTCAGACATTGATATTGCTACATTTGGAACACTTTTCTTTTATTAATAAATCAAATGAAAATGGATAAGCTGATGACAAAGCAT
The DNA here is from genome assembly GCA_024140375.1 of Backusella westeae. NCBI lineage: Eukaryota > Fungi > Mucoromycota > Mucoromycetes > Mucorales > Backusellaceae > Backusella > Backusella westeae. The sequence continues at coordinate 6,334 of VCJG01002667.1, read as the reverse complement.
TCTTCCAGTTTGCTTGTGATTCAGCCAACTATATTAAACTCGTATCAGTCATGTAGTGAAGAGATAAAACTTGGGTTATGGTATGGTATTCGAAAATAAAAGTAGAGCCACTGTTAAAAGTTGGAACAAACTTTACTCTAGCTGTATTTATCATTGTTTTGATCTTGACAAACAAATAGAAAAGAATAACAAAGTGCCATCAAGTAGTAT
>VCJG01002666.1:0-12046 GCA_024140375.1 Backusella westeae | reverse complement strand
ATCGAACTGGCGACCTTCAGATTATGAGACTGACGCTCTACCAACTGAGCCAAGGAAGCTTTGATGTTAAAATCAAAAATTAAAATAATACTATCCTTATAAAATTACTACGCGCACGACCACGTGATTTTACTCTCGGTGCGTGTGGCTGGCATAGTGCAACAGCTTTATTCACGGTTTCATTTTTGTGTATATATTTTTTTTTCAGTTCAACTTATCATATCATACAAAATGTTATCAAAGCCAAAGCGTGAGTATTTTACTTACTCTCTTTATAAATTTTATTTCAGAAACCTGACCTTTTCGCTTTATTAGCAAATAAGAAGCGTAAGCTTCCTGAAAAACCCCGTTCAAATCAACTCACTCTCGACGGTTTCAATATAAAGGGCAAAGCGCCAGCAAGATCACAACCAGTAATTGTCAAGAAAGAAGAAATGACAATGGATCGCATGGATGAGGATGGACCAGCATTTTCTCAAAGGGCTGCCGACGTTTCGAATTCAAGTGCTCGCTTGATTGCCATACTACCACTCAACTTTAGGATCATTCGACATAACCCTACACCTAAAAACTTGGGTAATTGACGTTATAATTGTGGTTATTTATGAGTAATATGGAATGCACTAGACTAAACTATACGTGGTTTTGTATATACAATATCCATAGAAATGGAAGAGACCTTTAAAGCGAATATGTCAGTTTTACAAAAACTTGCGCAGTCTGTTTTGTCAGATACTGAACCTGAAGTTGGATATGTGACAGCCACAAGAGTAGGTTCTTTTAATATGATGCTGTTGTGGGTATTTAATCGTTCTATACATTTAGATGTGTGAGAATATTTGCATGTACAGCAGTGAAGAAGAACTATATAATCAAATCATCTCAGTACTTCAATCTTTCACAGCAGGTCTATTTAATAATCTTTGCAAGTGAGTATAGCTCATTGGGATGCATATTGAAATACTGACAGTAACAATAATAGTACGCCTGAAAATACAGATGGCTTTCTTCAAGCATTAAATGTAGAATGGAAGTCATATTGCTCTCATTTGAACATCTTGAGTGTTATCTTTTGTCAATTGGATCGAGGCTATATCTTGACAAAAACATCCAACAAATCATTAACGTAAGATGATATTTTTATTCATTCTGTTATCTTTACCAAAAGTAATAACGTGAATATACAGCGTACTAGGGAAAAAGATATTTCGAGAGACAATCCTTTCCCCAGTGATGTTTAGAAAGAGAGTTCTCAATGCAATACGAAAAGTAATCAACGCTGAGAGAGTAGAAGAAGCCGGCACTGAGGTTAAAACTCTACTTCGGGAACTCTTGGAAATGCTCATCGATCTATCATATTATTCTAGTGACTTCGAGCCACTATTTTTAGAGGACACAGAGGCCTACTATAAAAATGAGGCATCAAAACAATTCAGTGCATTGGCGCCACCTTATTATATCAACTATGCACAAAAATGCTTGGATGACGAGTCCTCCAGTAAAAAGAGCTATCTTACTCTTGATACAAAAAAGAGGTCAGCTGAGGTTATTGTTAAACAGTTGGTTCTGGCACACACACAGAAACTCATTGAAATGGGATTTGATGCTATGATGGAGGCAAATATGACAGAGCCACTCGCTTCAATGTATGGAATGTTACGTCCTTATACAGAACTTACATTATTACGAGCGGCATTTGAAAAATATGTTAAAGTAAGCGTAACTTGTGGAAAAATGGAGTTGCATACCATGAAAGACTCAAAAATGATTTTTAGAGTGAAGGAGAGACTATGATCAAATATCCAGATGACGACCCAACTATGATCCAGTCTTTGATTGATTTCAAAGGAAGCCTTGATAACATTCTTACTACTTGCTTCAAGGGAGATGCAAGCTTCTTGAACGGTTTAAAAGAAAGCTTCGAATACTTTATAAACACACGTGGGAATAAACCAGCAGAGCTACTACCTAAGTTTATTGATGGAAAGATCAAGCTATCCTCTAAACAGGTAATCCTGGGGTTGGACCCATCATGATGGTTTATTAACGTTTTTTTTTGTTTTGTTTTTTAGAATGGTGACTCTAATAACGAAAATGTAGCTATGCTTAATAGCTCGCTCGATCTCTTCAGATTTATTCATGGTAAAATGAAATTATAGAGCTTTTTATACATGTCATTCTTATGCATTATCATCAAAAATATAGCAAAGGATGCCTTCGAAGCATATTACAAGAGATCATTATCAAAGAGATTGTTATTAAACCGCAGCATCTCTATTGAAGTGGAAAGTGAGATTATTGGAAAATTAAAGGCTGAGTGTGGAGAAGATTATACCAAAAACCTGGAATCCATGATTAATGACATAAGAATATCGTCAGAAATGACTGCAAATTTCATGGTAAATATCGAAAGGCTAACTATATATAAAGTAATTGAATATTAAACAATGACTATAGAATGCAAACAGAGACATTGTCAATTGTACAATGTCGGTAAATGTTATTTCTCAAGAAGTTTGGCCTACATATGTAAATACGAATTTGACGTTACCTGAAAATGTAAGTTGTAGCTGGTTTATTATTCAATCATCGCAGTATAATTGATACGCCTATTATAATGATTAGATGAATGCTATTTTAGAAAGATACAACGAATTTTATACAAAGAAATTCAGTGGTCGTAACTTGACATGGCAAAAGAATTCATCGTCCTGTGTTCTTCGTGCACACTTTCCAAAAGGTTCAATCAATATTCATGCAAGTTTAGTTCATACTGCTGTACTCCTGCTTTTTAATGACAAGACATCGATGAGCGTAAAGGAGATTGAACTGACAACAGAGCTGGGTAAGAGGAAATTTTAAATAATGTATTACGCTGTTATCATATATGAACTGTTTTCTTTAAATAATAGAGAGATCTGAATTGGACCGTGTACTCTTATCTTTGTCTAGTGGAAAAGCGTGTATTCTAAGCAAGTCACCAAATGGCATATATTCCTATAACAACGAGTTCAAGTCTCAGTCCAATAACCTGAAGATCAGTCTAGCACCAGCAGAGCAATCTGTTGCGGAAGAGAGAGACGTTGAAACCAACATTGCAAAAGATAGACAACAACAGGTAAAATAACAACTATATAGCGTATGTGAATTGCATCATTCATTTCCTCTATTACTCTTTTATATATATATATATAGATCGATGCTGCTATCGTCCGTTTAATGAAAAACAAAAAGAGCATGTTCCATGCAGATTTGATGTCTGCCGTTTTTCACGAGTTCAAATTTCCCATCGAGGTAGATTTTTGTGTAATTGAGTATTGTTGACAGGTATACTTATTATATATGTATTTATTTATTTAATAGGGTAATGATGTTAAGAAGAGAGTGGAATCTCTTATCGATAAGGGTTACATTGCACGCGATGTAAACGATGGTACTCTATACAATTATTTGAGTTAAATCTCTTTTTTTTTAAATAAAATCATTCCCATTTTAATGCAAATTCGTGTTCAGAGCCGAAATAAGGATTACGTACTTTAAAACTGTTTATTAAAGTAAATAAGTGGGGTCTATATCAAATGAAAAATAATAATAATTGAAGGTTTTTGAGGGCACCAAGTGATCAATATGTGTAGCTCACTTTGGATCAACAGCATTGGCATCGAAGATCTTCAAACCTATTGGTCGAAACCGATCAATAAAATTCTGCGACCGCGTGATACGCTTTAATCAAAGCCACAATATTTAAACACCGTTATAATTTGCATATGTAAAAAACCAGGGTTGAAGGATAATGTTCTCTCGCTCCTCCTTTTCCTTTCCCAACACTTTATTCATGTTTTCAATAAAGACAGCTGCCAACAAAATTGCTCTTCCAGCCACCCGTGTTGCATCTCGTAGATGCGTATCTTCTGTTGCTAGCAAGACTGGTACGTAGATATCATATATATGACTTTACCTCAGTTTCCCCTCTATTTTTATTTTCAAGTATTCAAAGATTTGTTTTAGCCTTCACATCTGCTCGCGTGGCACTTGGTTCTGGTAACAAATTCGTAAGTTGATGGATATTTTCATAGTTACAACCATTTCTAAAAAGGTAAAAAAAAAACGCATAGACTGCCAATCTTATCAAGCAGGCTTATCAAACTTCTTCCTCTCGCATGATGCTTTTTGGTAATTATACAGCAGGATAAAGATATATCGAATTGATAAGGTTGAGGAACAGCGTCTAATTTTATATAAAAGGTCGTCGTACAATGGCCACTGACACCGGCAAGTTTAGTCGCGGTAAGCCCCACGTTAATATTGGTACAATTGGACACGTTGATCATGGTAAAACCACTCTGACTGCTGCCATTACCAAGACTCTTGCCACTGAAGGCAACGCCCAGTTTATGGATTACAACCAAATCGATAAAGCACCTGAAGAAAAGGCTCGTGGTATCACCATCTCCACAGCCCACGTCGAGTACGAAACTTCTAACCGTCACTATGCTCACGTTGATTGTAATTTAATATTTTAATTTTCAACTATTCACTAGTTAACACAACCTGTTGTTTACTTGTATTAGGTCCAGGACACGCAGATTATATTAAAAATATGATTACTGGTGCTGCTCAGGTTAGTTAAATCAATGTGCATGAAATATGTACTCAAGTACGTGTTTTTAAATATTATTATTTGTTAGATGGATGGTGCCATCATTGTAGTCTCTGCTACCGATGGTCAAATGCCACAGACCCGTGAGCACTTGTTACTTGCCCGCCAAGTTGGTGTTCAAAACTTGGTTGTCTTCATCAACAAGGTGGATCAAGTTGATGATCCTGAGATGCTTGAGCTTGTTGAGATGGAGATGCGTGATCTTTTAGCCGAGTATGGTTTTGATGGTGAAGGCACACCCATTGTAAAAGGTTCTGCCCTTGCTGCTCTTGAAGGGCGTGATCCCGAAATCGGAGAGAAGCCTATTCGTGAATTAATGGATGCTGTTGATGCCCATATCCCTACTCCTATCAGAGATTTAGACAAGCCTTTCCTTATGCCTATTGAGGATGTCTTCTCCATCTCTGGTCGTGGTACTGTTGCTACTGGTCGTGTCGAGCGTGGTGTCGTTACCAAGGGTAGTGAAGTTGAAATTGTAGGCATGGGTCCTACCATCAAGACTACTTTAACTGGTATCGAAATGTTCCGTAAGGAATTGGATCGTGGCGAGGCTGGTGATAATATGGGTGCCTTGTTGCGTGGTATCAAGCGTGAACAGATCCGTCGTGGTCAGGTTATGTGTGCTCCTGGTACTGTCAAGTCCCACAAGAAATTCATGTCTCAAATCTATATCTTAACCAAGGAAGAGGGTGGTCGCCATACTCCCTTTGTCAACAACTACCGTCCCCAGATGTTTGTTCGTACAACCGATGTCACTGTCAGTTTGACACACCCTGATGGTACCGAAGATCCCGACGACAAGCTCGTCATGCCTGGTGATAATGTTGAGATGCAATGTGAGCTTGTTCACGATGTTGCCCTTGAAGAAGGCCAGCGCTTCACTATCCGTGAAGGTGGTAAAACTGTTGGTACTGGTGTCGTTACCAAGATTGTTGAGTAATTTGGCTTAATATTTTATTTTTCTTTTATTTAATTTTTTTTTGCTCTGTAAATATGATGGTGATGATTAAAATGATGATAATGGCGATAATAACAAGTGAAAAGAAATATTTCGATGATCCAAGAATTTGTACTTGTTAAGGATTTTCAACCTTGTGAACAAGTTAAAAAAAGAGGCATTTTTTATCTAATAATAGGACTTTGACAGCTATTAAAAAATATCACTGTGAATTTTTATTCGATTGTGATTGGCGGTGTCTCGATGTTTCAGTCAAAAGTTTTTTTAACTATTGGGGGTTTTTTCTATTTGTTTTCTTTTGTGTCTTTTTAATTCTCGGTAATGAAATTGTACATAATTTTCTTATTGAGTGTAGTCCTTGTTCAAGGATTACCGATTTTTGAAATACGTAAATAATATACAGAAACAATTGCTTATTCGATGAAATATTAAAGTTAATTTACTAGCAAATGACTATGACAGGTACGGCAATCAATGCTCGTTATGGCCTCAGTATGATATTTCATGTCCTCTATTGTGCGTGTCCGATCAAAGTCAATGTCCTCCTACACTTACGCCTCACTGCTCCTCAGGATTAAAGTTTTGTGGCGATGGCACTTGTCAACTCTCATGTGATAATATACCAAATGCATGTCTGTGCAACGGTAACGACAATGGTTACAAACCTTGTGCTGCTGGTCAAAAAGTGAATATCACCCATTATAATCCACAAGAGAAAGATAGTCAGATACAATCTACATGTGCTAAGGATGCCAGTATTGTAGATACTATAGGTGTTTGGGGTGCATTTAGTACCTCGCAAGTATGGCTAGAGTGCCCCACCGTTGATGCTGAATTTACTTTTCGTGAGCCCATGTGGATTGCCGTATGGTCCTTTTCAGTATTTGAGGCGTTATTGCTTGTTTCCTGGCACCTTTATAAAAAAGTACGAGAATCATGGATTCATAGAAAAAAAGGAGCTTTTACGTCTAATGCTGTTGATGAAAAAATCAGTATGACCGGCGACACTGAAGATACAGAGGCAAAGGAACACTTTGATACACCGTCAGAAACATCGACTTTAGAAGATTTAGAGCAACTACAGTTTAAAGGCTTTCATCGCGATTTCTTTGGAATTTTTGCGTTTGGATCGGTCATTGTTACTACGCTCTTATTTATGGTCTTTTTAGGCTGTCTTGTAAGCGATTATTGTAAGTAAAATGAAATCAAACACAAAAAGGGATATCATTGATATAAACTCTATTTAGACGGAAAGCTAAGTGGTGGAGTGCTGCATGTATTTCTGTCATTGGACACCTCGTCAAAGATCTTTTGTGCAGTGTGGCACCTTTCAGCCGCTTGGTTTTGCTTAATCATGTTTACTCGTCATCGCATTCAGAATTACTTTAGAATTGAGACATTTCCACACACAAGCCCCTTTGTACAAGTGGAGAGGAAAGAAGAGCAACTGGTGTTCTTGCAAGACGGAAATCGCTGGTTGGCAAAAATGAAATCGATTGAATCACAAGTCATAAGGAAGCTTGGGTATTATTTTTGCTAAAAAAAAAGAGGGAAAAGAAATGGGCATTAACATGAACTATTCAGAATGGATATTGTAGTGCAAACCTGTCCTGTTCATATGACCTCGAATAATTTACGCTATTTTGAATATCAGTGCATGCGCTATGTTTATAATGCATCAAAAAATTGCTTCGAACCTTACGAATTTGATTTGGGATCAACTAACCGAAAGTTACACAGCTGGTCTAGTGGAACGAGTACAAAAGAGGCAAATTATCGACAGGAATTACTGGGTCTTAACATTATCCCGGTCTATGTCCCGTCAATTCCCTGGGCATTGGTTCAAGAGTAAATACAGGTTTTTAGTGGAGAGGGGAAAAAAGGGGACAACATATTTACACATTTCATTTAGGTTTAGTTCATTCCTTTACCTGTACCAATTGATGTGTATGTGGGTGTGGTAGTAAGTACAATAATATTAAAGCTTCTGTAACATCTTTTGAATATACTCATCGTCTCAATGTAGTTATTTCCAATACTATCCAATGGGCTTAGTTCAAACTTCCATCATCATTGTATCAGCAGGGATAAGAGTGTTTCTCAGATTAAGAGCAGAAAAAAGAGTCAAGGAGATGGCAGAATATGTCACTGATATAAATGTACTTCGGGACGGAGAATGGAAACAAAACATCTCTAGTGCAAGTCTTATTCCTGGTGATGTTTTTGAAATACAGGAGCACTCTCAAATACCTTGTGATTGTATTTTATTATCAGGCACGGTTGTAGTGAATGAATCTGCGTTGACAGGAGAAGCAATGCCTATTCGAAAGATACCCCTACCTAAAGATGACAACGTCTATGATATTGATGGATCCGGCAAAATAAATACACTTTTCGCAGGAACAGTCGTCTCACAATTAATTCATCGAGTAAAAGAAGAACGTGTGTATGCTCTTGTGCTTCGTACTGGTATCTCTAGTGAAAAGGGTATGCTTATTCATAAAATATTGTTTCCATGTTCGGTGAGTTTTATTTTTGATGAGCATATTAAGGTTGCTATTTGTATATTGCTGGCTTGGGGTTTCGTGGCTTTCTGTCTCTCCTTGTATATGATGGGCCGTGGTAATATTACTAGTTGGTATTATGGTGTATTCGTGATGTCGCAAATCTTCTCTCCTTTGTTACCTGCCGCATTTACTATTAATCAGTCTGTTTGCTCCGCCCGTCTTCGGTCAAAGAAGATTCTATGTATTGACTTGCCTCGAATCAACTTGTCAGGAAAAGTTTGTATTTTTTGCTTTGATAAAACAGGTACATTGACAAAGGAAGGGCTGGAATTTTTTGGATCAGTAGCAAAGTCCTCAGAATTGACTTTACGAGAGCCTGACCCTTTAAGGATGGATCGATTAGTGGCGATGGGAATCGCAACATGTCATGCAGTGACAAAAGTAGGGGATCAATTCATCGGAAATCCTGTGGATATAGAGTCTTTTAACGCAATGAAGTGGTCCATGGTACCTTTAACTGATTCAAATTATCTCGACAGTCTGAAGCCTCCTGGAAATTCATCCGAATTACCGGTCCATATTATCCGACGTTGCGAATTCGTCCATGCAAGAGCTTCCCAATCTGTTGCTGTCCTTGATCCCAGTGACAATCACGTTCATGTTTTTTTGAAAGGATCATTCGAGCGCGTGAAATTTTTAGCTACTCCAGATTCAGTTCCCAAAGATTATGATGGAGTAGCCGCAAGGTACGCCCAAGAAGGTTGTTATGTCTTGGCGTTAGCACATAGAGATATCGGGGTATTGGATGTGGATGTTACGATGAGTCAAATAATAAGCATGACACGTGATGATCTTGAAGTCGATTGCAGTTTTATCGGCTTTGTTTTATTTAAAAATATGCTAAAGGAGGATACAACAGATGCTATTTATCACCTTAAAGCAGGTGCTGTTCGTCCAGTTATGATCACGGGTGATACTGCACTTACTGGAATTTTTATTGCTCGACAGTGTGGTATGATTGAATCGGACCAGAAAGTCTTATTGGGAGACATTATAAACGGACAGATTGTTTGGCATGATGTGGACTCTGGGGAGCAGCTCGATGTTGACCAAGTTTTACAAGCGGAGCCAGGGTTAGATTATGAGAAAAAAGTTGAATTAGCATTAACAGGCCGTGCTTTCGAGTCGATGGTAACAAGTAATATTATGCGCCCTTATTTAATGCATACTCGTGTATTTGCTCGTATGACGCCCAATAATAAGGTACAGTGTGTTCAATTACATATGGAAAAAGGTGTAACTGCCATGTGCGGCGATGGAGGAAACGACTGTGGTGCACTTCGAGCTGCTCATGTTGGTATAGCCCTATCAGAATCTGAAGCATCCATGGTATCTCCTTTTAGTACTAGTAATAGGTGAGGGCATTTACATGCGTTCAATAATAGAAAACCAGTGACTAACATGTTATAATAATAAGGACAATAATGCAGTGCGTGGAATTATTAAAACAAGGAAGATCTGCATTAGCCACCAGTTTTGCAAATTATAAGTTTCTTATATTTTATGGTGAATCTATGGCGTTTTGGGAATTGATCATGTTTTATTTCACTGTAATTGCACCACAACCTATTTGGATTACTATTGATGGTAAATCATAAAAAAAGACGATATTTGTATACATTCTAAGTATGATTATAGGTTTTATAACAACTACCATGACATTTGCAATTACACAAGCAAAACCTGCAGATAGATTAGGTCCATCAAGACCCACAGCTAAACCTTTAGGTGTTTATACAATGGTCTCTTGCTTAGGAGTAGTTTTTATCAACTTCTGGTTTATGGTAACAAGGTAGTTTATTATACTGCTAATGGTATTCGAGAAAAAGCTAAAAACATGCTGCATAGTGTTGTATGGTTATTTCAGCAGGATTGGTTCGTTTGCAATGAGTTTGATGCCTCAGCTATTAATTCTGCACAATGGTGGTTACTTGGTGATAACTATGAATCTGAAATGATATCACTCGTTGTGTTGTTCCAGTTCTTTAATAGTGCCGCTATCGTTAATTTTGGATCCGCTTTTAGGCAGTCATGGTGGCGTAACTACATTCTAGTAATATTCTATTGCTGCTTCTTTGTACATACAAGTTTTTTAATATTAGCCGATCCAAATCCTTATAGTTGTATTGTAGGTTATCTTTTGCCTTTTTTAAAAAGCAAGTTGTTTAATGTTAATCACTAATTCTATTTTTTAATTGCATTAGTTTCGAATCAATTGTGGTACGGATTGGGTTCTTCATGATACACTTGGATATCCTATGCCTTATTGGAACATCGAACCTTATAATTCCCCTCTGGGACACAATGTTTTACCCAAATGGTTCCGTTGGGAGCTTTGGGGGTTTGTACTAGGTAATAGTATAGCTAATATTGTTTGGGAAAGGATAGTTGTGCTCTGGCTGATGAGAAATTGGGCAATTAAGAATAAGATTAATCCCGAAAAACCTGTTTTCAAACTATAAGCTACTTGTACTTATAAATATACATAGATGTATATGCATTCTTCTTTTCATACTCATACATCATCTTCATTATTTGATAAAATACCAAAATAAAATAGAAAGAAAATCCAACATATAATAAAACATTATCCTATAACAAAATATAGCATTATAGTTGTAACTCACTCTCGCCCACTCTCGCCCAATGTGGGACAGCTACTAGGTTCTAGTATTAGGTACACTTGTTCTAAGTATGTATTTGCGTGTTAAGAAGGTAGCAATTCGAATGACGTAGTAGTTTTGTTGTTAGTTTTGGGGCGTCCTAATCTGTTTATGACAATCTGATTCTCGTAAAAATACCATTTGAAAAACACTTGAAGTTTGAAGTAATGGTTTTAGCATTTGTGACTTTATGTATTGAAGAGTATTTATAGAATGAGTAAAAACTAATGGTTTTATCCCAAATTTTTGAGAGTATTTAAGTGTGTTTAAAACTAGGAGAGATCTTATTATGGCTCTCACAGTCAATTATGGTATTTAAATATATTTAAGAAGCTTTTAATGGTGAGACCGAGTTTATTTTTACCACCTGTTGTCAAATCATGCTAAAAATATTTTTTCAAAGTAATTGTCGTTAATTTACTGTACAGAGCAAGAAGTTTCGTTTTCCCATGCAATGATTCCTACAAATAATTTTGACAAAAAAACAGTGGCTATAAAAAGTATCTATTATAGGAATAAAGCTTGAATGTAAATATGCGAATTATGATAGTAATTTTCTTTTATTAAATAGACATCATGTTAGAGAATACGGTTTTAATAAATAGCAAAAATAGAAAATATGATAAATGAACATATCTAAATATGTGATTGCTTCTTTTTGATGAATAAGAAATATAATGTCGTAAATTAAAGTGGGGATGGAAGATTAGCTTTTAGTATATTTCATTCATTGCCTCGTTTTATTTATCTTCTTCCCTATTGCTTTAAAATGAAAAATCTACTCTATTTTTACGACACTGAAAAAAACACATTTAATGACATTTACTTTGTTTCTATTTAATAAAGAAGTAATAATATCGAGAAAGATTGACTATTTTTCGGCTGTATATTTAAAGCTATTTTCCCCCATTCTTGATTAAATAAAAGTTGTTTTGGTTGCTTGATCCTAAATCGGCATACATTTTTGGCCCATGTTTTGTTCTACCCCTTGTCAGCTTCGGTTTATATAATTCTAAAAATAAGATGAATGTGAAAGTAAATTAGATTATAGGTTTTAATGTTAACATGCCTAATAAGCATACAGCTTCGATTAGGTTAGTCAAAATAGAAAACATACCATTTGCCGGTCGATTCGGCTTGTTTTTTTTTTTTTTTTTTTTTTTTTTTTTTTTTTTTTTTTTTTTTTTTTTTTTTTTTT
>VCJG01002661.1:4746-16140 GCA_024140375.1 Backusella westeae | reverse complement strand
TTTTTTTTTTGTTTTAATAAAGAGATATTATATTATATTTATATAAATGATAAGGAGAGAAAGAAAGATATTATGATATTATTAAGACTACTCAAATTAAAAGGGAAAATGCGATTTAGACAGCAGCGACAGCAGGTGCAATAGGCTCACTTTGTTCCTGTTGTTGCTTTGCAGCCTTTGCAGCGGCAAGCACCTTACTGAGAGCAGGATTGTTGCCACCTTCCTTTGCGGTGGTATCCGACATGCTAATCTTTAATCTATTCATTGCTCTGATGGCACCAACGGCGCTCTTTAAAGTTCTGCGAGGGTTAAAGTTTTCACGGACGGTCTCCAAAAGATCGACCTCTTGTAGCTCATTGCTTGTCATCCATGTGTGTTTTAATGCCTCGGTTGCAGTTAGTCTTGCATCTGTATCCAAAGTCAACAACTTTCTGATGAAGTCCTTGGCTATTTTAATTAAATTTAATTAAAATCGGAAAAGGTTATCATCATGAATGTATAGATAGATATTACCTTCAACAGATACGTTTCTCCAGTATCTTTCGTGGAATTCAAAGCGTGCATGTGTAATTTCATCGATGAGTTCAGCCTGATCTTCAGCTTGGAATGGCTGATAACCACAGAGCCTATCATGATTATTATAGTATGAATAAGCGATGTCATGTTTAGTTTTATAAAATAAATGAACTTACAATGTGTACGTGATGACACTAAAAGGCAATCAATTAATATTTGTTTGTTTAGCACAAAAATAGATTATTAACTCACCCCATTGCCCACATGTCGATGGGAGTACCGTAGCCTGTTCTACTCAACACTTCGGGAGCTAATAATGATAGAGTAAGTCATCCACTTTTGTTGTTAACATTAGCATTACTGTTATTACCAACATAGCCTGGTGAGCCACACACGGTGTCAAGTGCATTATTAACATCATTATTCATTTTTGCAATTCTAAATTACATAAAGTTTATTTTTAGATCTGCACATTTCACCAGCCACAGTTTCTACTTTATAAAGTTACCCGAAATCACAGATAACCAGCTCGGCGTTAGAATCTGGTGACTTGAATAACAAATTTTCAGGCTTCATGTCTATTCCAACTTAATTGAGTAAGTTTTTCCCCGGTGTTTTAATAAATCATTATACCTCTGTGAACGATGTTGTGAGAGTGTAAGTATTGCAAACCAGTCAATACAGAACGAACAATGACAACGGCATCCTTTTCTGTGAACTTGCCAAGCTCAAAGAGTCGCTCAAACAACTCGCCACCTGTAGCACTTTGTAATAAAAAATAAATAAATTATTAGCTCCACTCCTTCATAGTTTCACAAACCGCGTGCTTACAGTTCAAAAACCAAATAAAACTTGTCCCTGTTGTATTATTATTAGTTACTTTGAAAATTATCATCATTGTAAACTCCTCGATTATTACCTTGACTCGAAGCTATCATAAAAACCAATGACATTGGGATGGTTTAACCCTTTAAGTACACCAACCTCGTCCTGGACCATGTCAAAGTGGTTCTTTACGTTGCGTTTGGGAATAACCTTGATTGCAACCTCTTTGCCATCGCTGATTCTGGTTGCTTTCTTTACTGATCCAAAAGAACCACTTCCTGTGTATGCCATTTTTGTTAATATTGTTATTATTGTTATTGCTATTTTTAATAAGGCTATCAACCTAATACTTCATTCATGGTATAATCCTTCTTTTTATCATACGATTCAGGCTGTTCTACACCTCCATGAACTAGTGTATCCAACGCTTTAAATAAGCCCATAATAAATAAATAGTTTAATAATAAATAAAAGTAGAGAAATAAAGAAGGAAAGGAAATAAAGAAAAAAAAAAGGAAAGGAAAGAAAAGGGGTGTTAACACTCACTCAGCACTTGACTGATTTACTCAATTTCTCTCTGAAATTCAAATTATGGCCATTTATTAAAGGTCACATGTTTCTTGAGCACTGTGCCTGTGGCGTCTGCTTTTTTTGATTCACGGTTTATTAAAGAGCTTCTTTCACTTGTGGAAAAAGATATTCTCACTTGTCAAATGTCGACTCAACTAACTTGGATAGAGGAAGAATGCACTATCCAAGATTTCAGCTATGAGAAGCTCTTCACCGAATCTGGTTATAGAAGAAGTAGAGCCAAGGCAGAAGAAGCAATTAGAAAGCATATAAGAGATCTCGAAGGGCTGAGGGCGCCCATGGGTATTGGAAGCTGGGCAGCAGAAAAGCCGAGCATGTTGACTGAAGTAAGTTTTGACACAATATTTTATAGTCTTTAGTCTACTCTTGTTTAAAAAAAGGAGCTTAACACGCCGTTGCTGGCCCGTTACTAGCGATTAATAATAGCACGAATCATGAAACTGAAGATATTCGACTTGTTCAAAAACAAAAAGAGGCTGAGTTTGAAATAACAGAACCAAAAGAGATGTATTGATTCGACCAATTAGATTCCATTCCACGTCAGCCTTTATTTATTATTTATTTTAGATTTACTTACTCACTTGCTTACTTGGTTATTTACTTGATTATATAAATTATCAAAAGAGAGAGAGAGAGAGACAGAGAATATGAGCCAAGAAGCGTACGTTTATTATTATCATTATTATTATTAGTAATATTATCAACCTTATGAATACTCACTCTTTGTAATCAATGTATAATAAATAGAAAGCGACAACAAATTCATTCGCTGTTAAACAACAATGCCAACACAGTAACGGCAGTAGAGGGTCAATTGTACGAAGTGCCAGCAGAAGACAATACCTTCTTACTAGTCAATCTCTCGCCGCTCTTCCCCGAAGAACCGCCCGTCATCACACTCTCTCCCACAGGCATGCGCCATCCTTGGGTCGATTCAGACGTGATTATGCATGACGCTTTAAACACCTGGAACCCTTCCTCGTCCAACCTGGGTCTTCTTGTGAAGGAAATCAGAGACGAGTTTTCACAAAGACCTCCTGCAAAAAAGACGAGCAATAACGAAACAGAAGGCTATGGATATCGCCCTCCGCCTCCTATCCCAACAGCAGCTACCACCAATCCTGAATATGCTGCCATAGCAAAGCTAAGGTAACAGTCTACATATTATTAGTTATATTGCTGTTTATTAATGATATTGCAGTCCTGAGGAACTGGAAGAGGTGCTTAAAAACGATGTTGCATTCGAGTTATTCTTCAACTCGCTTGATCGAGTCAAGAATTTAAAGGGATTTCAAGAAGGCTTACGAAATGGAAACGAACAGCTTGCCCGTAAGTCTTTGATAATACCAACCAACTTGTTTTTAAACATAAACATTAGATAACAACTTGAGTCGGGAAGAACAACTGGTGAAATTACGAAAGGAAGTCGAGGAATTGGATGCAGAATTCAAGAAGCGTAAAAACGAATTCGATACAAAAGAAAAGTTACAAAACGAGGCATTCAATGTAAGTTTACAGCTTAATAATAGGCGATTGGATCAAGAGAAGCTTACAATATCATGATGATAGAGATTCTCTTCTTCAACCGTATTAACTCGACTTAAAGCGAGTGTGTATGAATCGGATGAGTTATCAGAATCAGTGGCACAGAGTTTTTTGGATGGAAATCTGGATCATGATAGCTTTGTTAAGCAATTTAGAGAGTTTAGAAAAGTGTATCATTTGAGAGCAAGTAAATTGGAACGAGCTCAAAAGGACAGTCTATTTGTATCATCATCAAATTATTAAAGAAAAAGGATACCATTATTTTATTTATAAACGTGGGCATATGATGCTCAGCATCTGCATATTACTGCATTTGGAAATCAAAAGAGAACAGACCCTTTTGTTCATTCATTCCACCTATTTTCTCCCTTTTCTTGTCACACCCATTGAGAAACAGTGGCATTGATGGCCTTGTCACCCCTTATTTATTATTATTATTATTATTGTTGTTGTTGATGTTTTGGATGTATTCACAAAAGGAAATACCAATCCATACTACTATTAATACTAGTATCATCATTATTATGTGCCAAGGTTATCGGGTCTATTCCTAAATATGTAAATGTCTTAGTATGGAGAGGGGCGCATTTCAATGGAAAGATAAAACCAATAAGATCAAGTGCCAAGGTCAATAGCACTCTTGAAAAAGTCATATGACCATCATTGTTCTATGTCTGTCTGTTTGTTGTTATTTTATATATAAAAACAGAAAAAAGAACAAGTATCCCTTTTTTGCATCTCTCTCTTTCTTATTTTCATTTAAAAAAAAAAATAACAATAAATGCTATCCACAGACACTAAGCGTGACCAAATGAATCCGTCATCCATGACACCACCAACATCTCCTTTATTTCAAAAAGACTGGGCAATGGAAAAATCACTAGTAAGATGAACCCATCGTGTATACTTGAAAAATACTCATGTTCAATATAGCTTCTGGATCAGATCGATGAATACAAGATTTATATTGCTGAATTGGAAAAATCACATCAAAATGAAAAGTCAAAATATCAAGCAAACCAGCAAAATGTAAAGTATTGATTGGAAGTCTGCTCTTCCTATTTCGACTCATCTCCCTTTCATTTCTAGTTGTTGCGTCAAATTGATAATAAGGAAAAGCAAATTAAAGACATTGAAAATAATTACCAGAAAAAGGTATTTATTTACACATTTTAAAAGTAAATAAATAAATAAACAAATCCCTTAATAATAATTCTGTATCTCGTAGATAAAGGAACTCTGTCTTGCGTTTGAAAATGAAAAAGAATGCTTTAAACAAAAGGAACAAGATATCATTGAGCACTACAGCCAAACCATGATGTTTGAACAACAAAAATATGAGCACCGCTTTACTCAAATCCATGATAAATTGAGTACATCTTTAGTGAACACGCATGATTCACAGTCACAGGATCACATCCTAACAAAAATGATGGAGGAGGATAAAATAACAGCAACAGCAACAACAACAACAACAGAAGGAGAGCATTCAAATAAATCAACAACATCATCTGTATTTAAACAGGAAATGGATATGATCCAACATCGGCAGATGCTAATGCAGTGCGAGGCACGTCTTGAAAATCTCATTATCGAGCATCAAATCAACATCCAGGATCTCCAGGATACTTACGGTAACGAAAAAGAGGTCACGGAAATACAATATCAACAACAGCTACAACAGGAACAAGATGAAAAGTCTCAAATCACTCGCCGGTTAATACATGCAGAAGAAAAGGTGTGTGATCTGCTAGCAGAAAGTGAAGTCAACAACAGGAAATTGTGTCGTGCTGAAGAATCCGTAAAGCAAGCTGATAAGAAATGCTCCATTATAAAGAAGGAGGCCCAATCAAAATTAGTAGAGTTGAAAAACGTAAAATATATCGATACATTTATTATCCCTGCTATTATATCATTTTAATTAAACTTACTTTTTTTTCCCCTTAGCTACAACGAGAAGTACATGATGCAAACCGTATGGCAAAGAACATACTTTCAATCACAGACTCAGAGATTCCATATGAGTTGAGTCTCTCTGATTTGTTGAGAAAGATTTCAAATCAAGTAATTACTTTACAAACAAAAACAAACACGATGGAAAAAGTAAGTCTTTTTTTTTATTTGGTAAAATAATGTGCTTTATTCTAACCTCACTATTAGAATTATGATTCAGCATACGGTATTCCTTATTATGCATTTTAACAAAACATACTTATTATATATATAATAACAATAATAAATAATAATAATAATGATTACTTTTAATATTTTGTAACAAAAATGCAAGCAAAAAAACTGATTCAATTGAAGTCATATTTTATTTTATTTTATTTTGCCATACTCGGGAGTCACTCTCACTTGTTTGATCTCGGGGAGTGTGTGTGTCATTCAGATGTACGAGTTTGGATTAAAAAATTATGGTAAATGTGTTTAATTTTAATGGAGGGAGGAAATTAGAAGCGACAGCCCCAAGAGAGATATTGGTCTGCATCAGTGTCTTCAGCTTGATTATCATCAATGTAATAGCAAAAGTATATACAACTTTAACAAATATAAGGCTGTGGGTTTCATTTTTTTGTCATGTTATTAACATATGGCTTTTCCATATCATATTCTGAAAGCAAGGAATCAATAATCATATCCTAAATGAAAATAACTAAGTATAAAAGCTAAATGAGAATAAAAACAAGTATAAAATCTTACCTTAAATTGCAAGAGGGAGGAGAGCGAGAGCTTCAAGTGGTTATAAGTGGATTTAAGGATGGGGAGCGTGATTGGGGATAGCTTGGTATATACATATGAGCCATCATTGAACTTCATTCAAAACATATCGATTATTGAGGCTAGTAAAATATAAAGAAACGGTTATTTTAAATTTATTCTTTAAAGTATACATATGGTCTTGCATTATGAACGCACCTTTGATACACATTGAAAATGTCTTGAATGATTTTTTTTTCACCGCCATTCTTTTATGAAGAAGTTTCTTGGCTAGTTCTGCGAGACGGTTTTCATCATGTTTGGCCAATCTTTCATCTGGATCGGATGGCTTGACCTCAATAATTACCACTTCAGTATTATTAGAATAGACGGTGAAGACTGGTCTTACGGTTTTAAATATTTTCTTGTTTGTGTTTTGATATGTATGGGAGAGGGTGTCATTAGGAAAAGAAAATATTAGTCTTTCCAATAGTAAAGATGTATATGACTTGAAAAGTTCTTACCAGCGGATGCATAATCCACTTTGCACATCAGTGAACAGATATTGAAGGAAGGGAGGATTTAATTGCCTCCAACTTCCTATGTATCTTCGGTAGCGTAGTGGTGAGTATCCTCTCTAATTTCCTTGTTGATGTCGTAGAGTATTCTGGTATAGACAGTTTGATGCACTTAGAACATATTTTTAATACGAACAGATGCATACAAAAACAAAATCATCAACAAAATATTTTAAATGTTTCAAGTCAAAAGTGCTTTTATTCATTATACAGTGTAGTTCGAAGGTAGTAATGTCTCTCTTGGCTTCAAAGCAAAAGCTCCTACTGACGAGAATAACCACGGGAAGGTGGAGACAGATTTATTCCCGACCCCCAGACCCTAAATAAAACATTGTATTACGCTACGCTTCAAGAGGGAGTACCGCCTGGGCGCTTTACACGATTAACAATGATTTCAAAGAAAAATATGTATAAGGGATTTTTTTGTATTGCTGGTTTTAATAAATCGGGGCCGGGCTGTCATTTTTTTTTTCACCACAGCTGGAGGTTCAAATTTTCAACAGCCTTGTTATATTGAAAAATAAAGCGTGACTTAGAGAGTTGTATCACATTAGAAGCTGAAGTGGAGCCAACGAAGATTGTATTAGGAACGACACATTTTCCCCTTTCTTTTTTTTTTAAATCAGGTTTGCTATCATTTCCTTCTTTGTACATATTCACAACATTATCTAAAATGGGAGCAGTATTCGGTTTATCTTTAACTCAGTCAGCTTGTTTAGTTCATGATATCATTCATACGGTTCATTGGAACCAAAAACCAAGTTTAACACCACGATGGCGTTTTTGATATTCCTTTTTTTAATGAGAGAAAACACACCAATATTCTAATAAATTACTACTATTACTTTATTCACTCTATTGTTTTGTTTACGCTTTACAACAACCGTTATTTGAACAGCAATCAAACTCATTACAATTTGGCTTGCAGCTACAAAACGCCTTTGTCAAGTTTATAATCTCCTCTGAAATGCGTGCTACCTCCTCTTCCATAACTTGTGTCACATGTTGACTCTCTTTCAAATTATCCAAGATTTTCTGAGTGTCTCTAGGCAAGGCGGTGTGTAGCATGCTTGAAATATTCAGTAAGATGAGAGTAACATAGGCAACCTTTAAATCAATGGGTATATACGATTTGTTTTGGCGATCAGGATACACTGCATGCAACGCAATTGGATAAAGAGACGTCTTGCGTGTATCTTCAAGTAACGAGTTCATATGTCTCTCTGTCTCTGCAAAGTTATCAACGCCCATTGATATCATGGACTGGCGAGCAAGTATCGCTGCGAATTCACTGGGTATATTGCGTACTACTATACTTACGAGTTGCTCTAGTGATGCTGGCTGTTCTTTGTATACATCTTTGGATATGCCTTTACAGAATGAGTCTGCAATGTTGGTCCAGTTTACGCCTGACTCCTTTGAGTCCAAAAGTGAAGTCTTGGGGCAGGGCTGTACACCATTTTCAGTCTTGGTAAGACAGACGCTAAGAGGAGGATGGTCTCGATTGTAGCTTAGTAAAAAGTAGCCTCTAGGATGGCCTGTTTCTTTATCGATTGGTTTCATTGATTCATACACAATGTCCAATGGACACCAATAGATTGGATATTTGTATCGAGCAGTGTCCATAATCAGCACCGATTTATTAGCCGCATTATAGGCGCCAATGGGCGAGAAGTGGCCATCGCCAGTTTGTCCCAATGTCTTTCTTGAGAAGGAGAGCACCAGAAAATGATTGGTCGAGGATGTTACATATTCAATGTCCCTTTCAAACTCTTCCATCGTAAATGTATCTGCACGCTTAACATCGACACTGGCATGGCACCGGGCAAGACAGGCAAATGTATCAAAGGTAATACCGTTCTTCTTTACATCGTCCACGGATGAACAGCAGTGCAGCAATTCATCTGAATACCAGCGCCAAACACCTTTCCACTTTCGTTTTGGATCCACTTCCAATGCATTTAAAACCATGGCCACTATTTTAAAAAAGAAAAGGTGCTATAAATTGAATGAACCGCCTTTATACAATATCGTATGTACTTACATGAACCAGGTCCACAATAGGCAGGCTCTGATTGGGTTGTAAAGTTGCCTGTTAACGGAAAGAACCCTTCAGCATAGCCTTCATCCATCGACTCTCTAAAAAGCCGCTTCCCTTCTGGTGACGATAATCGAACCAACTGTTGAGGCAACTCTCGTTGATAAAACGTGTCCTTGATATCGTCGTTCGCTGGCTCTCCACAAGTGTTGATTAGACCAGCCGATGTCGCGTCGGTGGTCTGGATCCCGATGCTTTTTGCTAGTTGAGCAACGGTTCTTTTTGAATCAAAATCAAGAGCTGTTGATTTGTTGCAGCAGGAATTACAACTACTCATTTGAAAGACAAATTTAACTAAAAAGTTGTTTGTTTTTTTCAACGTTTTTATACTTTTTGCAAAAAAAAAATGTTTCAAAAATCCAAAAATGGCAACAAGATTGAGCGATTTGTGCGTCAATCTAATATTTTATTTACTAATAAAATAATAATTATTATACAATAACAGTTGTAGTTTCCGAGTCTAAATAAGATGATTCTATAAAGTGCTTTGGATCCTCTACATTTACCCTTAAGCCATCAAAAGCAGGCGCTATTCTAATGTTGTCCGTCTGTTCCAGCTTGTTCAACAAGTCGCACAATTCATAGTGATCAACACGATGAGTAAAGCCAACAAAATACGACTTGGAGGCCCTGACTTGCATTGCAGCTTCGATGGACTGATCCAAAGAAAAGTGGGATGCATGAGGAATAGTTAGCCTTAAACAGTCGACAATAAAGATGCGAGAATTGCCTTGAATGATGGCCATTGTTTCAAGGGGAATGTGGTTGGTGTCGGAGATGTAACTGATGCCATCGAATTGGAATCCATAACAAATGTAAGGCTCCTTTGTTGTCATGTAAATGCCATGATGTGCTGTGTTGTGTAATGTATGAATCAATCAATCAATCAATCAATATACTATATATCTTACCTATCAACGGTGTAAAGTCTAATCCTTCAATCTCAAATGATGCCTTGGGATCGAATACATGGTATGCAAAATCAGCCACTTCACCACCACCTTGTAAACAAATAAGCAACACTGCTACCCCATTCTTTCTATATATGATATGTACCTGTTGCCTTGGAAGAGTCTACTAGAAAGGGGAATGTAGTGGCCACGGTTTCCATGGTTTCAGAGGCAAGGTAAACATGTATCTTGTCCTGAATAGCACCACCCAGGGTCCAACCTCTCAAGTCATCCATGCCATAGCAAGCATCTGCATGGCCATGGCTAATAATAACACCATCTAAATATCTAATGCCGTATTTGGGTAGAATGTTGATTGCGCTTGCTAGTGGTAATAATAATAATAATAATAATAATAAGTATCAACCAAGTATAACTTGTTATAGTCTTACTATAGAAGGTCTTTCCGCAATCAATAAGTACATTTCTATTATTACTGAAATGAGTGTCTCTATTCGAAATAACAAGCTCTTTTCTTTACCGAAGACGATGACCAGCTGGGTCGCTGTGCTTACGATAGCGAACAACAAGAGACGTGTTCTTGCGACTGTTCTTGATGCCTTCCTGTGTTTGAGAGGACAGACACACCTTGCACTTGTGGTCCGGGTTTGTCAGGCAGTTTACAGTTGGAACACAAGAAGAGGTGCCTGTGCCTAGAAAGACAATCTCTACCACAGTGGCCATTATTATTATTATTATTATTATTTATAAAAAAAGAAGGTTTCGACAGCAAGTGGAATTATAAAATAGTTTTTGAATATTTTGAATCTCAGTTTGTCTGTTGCCATCAAGATGTGTCAAAAAACATTTATTGTCTCGAAAGTGAAAGACATGGGTTTATTATGTGTATTCTATAAAATGAACAATTCTTTAAGCATCTGTGCTGGCAATCATGGCAGCCATAGCAGCGCCAATGCCGTTACCGTCTCGAGTGATACCGATATTAATCTTCTCAACATTATCGCCATACAATTGCTGAAGGGCGGTGTTGACACGATTGGGGAAGTTTGAATAGTGCTCATAAATCGTGCCCTCAACACTTACACTCAAACCATAGTCCAATGCATTGCGTTTTGAAATAATGGCATGGATGCCTGCCGCAATCAAACGAGCGGCTCGCTTACCTACAAGACCGCAGATGCGCTTGACCATCTTGCGATCAGTTAGTGTGGTGCTCTTGATATTCATGACACTCTCCATCAAATGCTTGATATCTTCCAATTCACTGGTTTCATCACGCTCGATGGGGCTCATGTAGGTGCTTTCGAAGCTGTAAGGTGTGTTGAGTTCCTCAGAGTACTGGGCATCAAACAAAAGGCGTCGATCGACAAAGTCGACCATGATAAGACGTACAATCTCACCGAGGTAAAGGCCAGCTACCATCTTTTCAAAGACATGGACACCGGGATTGACGGATTGTCGGTTGACACGAATGTCATAAAAGGTGTGTGGAATGGTTTCTGAGACGGTGTCGCCAAAGCTTCCCCATTCTGTGTTGATGATCATTTCAAGGTTGGGGTCATCTGAAGGAGCCTGGATTTTTGTGATATCGGATACTTTTTCCCAATAAGCTAATGGATATATACCATTA
>VCJG01002660.1:27922-41773 GCA_024140375.1 Backusella westeae | reverse complement strand
GATTGGTATTAACCCAAGGCATGATACTAAAATAATGGAATATAGTATATCTGGTGAGCCAGACGTTGTGGCAGTAAACTCTGTCCCATTGATGCGTTACTCTGTTGATTTATATCATGCTATCCCTCATTGGTGTGTAATATGACTTTATGGACCTTGCTACATGGCTACCTACCTCTTTATTTGCTCACTGTCCGAAATATGCTCTTTATACATGATATATTTCTCTTTTCTCAATTATTCCCCTGGTTTTTCTCATTTATTTGAAATATTTTCTCATTTATTTTTCTTCTTTTTCTCATCAATTTGTAATTTTTTCTCATTTTCTTGAAATAAACAGTAAAGCGTCCTGTGATAAAAATACCAGTTATAGATAGAATAAAGTAACAAACTTTTCTTTTGGTCTTATCTTTGTATCATAACAACTTGTTCAAAAGGACTAATCTCTTGGATGTTAAAGATCTTCATAAAGAATACAACAGTGTTAAACTTGAATACTTTTGTTCATAATGATTTAGAGTTTTTGGCTAACGTACACAAACAATCGGTGAACATATTTCAAGATATCATGTGGGGCAAATTATTTTCAGATGTTTTCATGTATGCGATGTGTATCATGGTAATACTTCACCTAGCACAACAAATGCAGAAGATAGACTCGATGATCAAACAAGACATAACCTTTTTTTTGAAAATACATATCGCTCTATAGCGTCCAAAAGTATCAAATCGAAGAGCTTTGGGTGAGTTTATTATAGACTGAGTTCTAATGAAGACGATGGTCAATGCGGTGGTAGGCAATAACCTGCTTGTTCTATTTGTATTTCCCATATTATATACATGCCATGGTTAGTAGCGAATCATGATAAAGGATACATTAGATCTTTTCAATCGTTGTCATATGCAGTTGGAAGCCCCTATGACTTGGATTGTGCTATACCTGCATTTTACAAGATTGTTTGGCATCAAATGATCGCCATTACGGCACAAGTAAATAAATGATATCATTTTTTTTAACTATAATTATTTTGTTTTCTTTTTCCTTCTTTTTGCTTTATAAAAAAGCTTCTTTATAATTGCATCATTGGCCTGATACTAATATCCTATCTAAAGTATACTACTTTGTTCTATTGTTTTTTTATGACAATAAACAAGTAGTAAAATAGTGAGCTTAGAAATTGGCACGATTGATGTTATTAAAATAAGATGTCTACTATATGCAATAAACGACTATAAATGTGATGCCACAACGTTCAAAAACACAGACAGTAAGAGCAGTCTTTTAGGTGGTGTTTATCGAAATAACAGTTGAATTACGTCATTTCCCACTGATATTCAATTCTTCAAATTTTCCAATTGTTTTATATTTTTTTTTCTTTGTTATTCTTTCAAAATGTCGACTTCACAGCCTCGGGAAGATCTACCACCTCATCCAATACCTTCCAGTGTTATCATTGCAAATGAGTCGACACCACTTTTATCACAAGACACAGCCTTGGGCACAACACCTAGCTCATTTTCCGTTCATTCGTCTTCGGCTCATATCATTACACCTCCATCGAGCTTTGCGCTAAGCTCCGACGCAACGATGCGTAAAAGCGAGCTAAAGGGGCTTTTTATAATGGTTGTGAGTTCATTGCTGTTTACATTGGTGTCTGTGCTTGTCAAACAGCTTGGGGTGCAATATCCGAGTTCAGAGATAGTGTTTGCAAGATCCTCTATCCAGCTAGTACTGGGCCTGATAAGCTGTTTGTTCCTTGGTATCAATCCACTGGGCAAGAAGGGGGTTCGAAGATGGTTGCTTTTTAGAGGCTTTGTGACATCAGGAGGTTTATTCCTGTTTTTCTATAGTTTGACAAAATTACCAATATTGGATGCGACAGGTAGAGTATTATATGACATGTGTAGAGCTTGGTAATACTAATACCCTATTATTATTGGCTTTTTTTTTTCATCCCAGTCATATTTTTCCTTGGTCCTGTATTCACCTTGATGGTGGCTTCCGTATTCCTAAATGAGCACTTTTCAGCAAAAGAAGGATTCTTTTCAGTTTTATGTTTTTTAGGAGTGCTGCTGATTTCTAAACCAAGCTTCCTATTCCAGGATCCGACAGAATCACAAAAGACTGAATTGGGTCGATTTTTTGCGATTGCATGTGCTTTAGGAGGTGCCATCATGTCAGCCATGGCATATATCAGTGTTAAAAAAGTGGGACAAGGCACTCATGTCTTGGTGCATGTTGTTTACTTTGGCTTGGTGGCCTCGATTGCCAGTCCAATTGTGATCATGCTATCGAATAGAGAGTTTATCGTACCGGATTTATCAAATTGGGATGATCTCTGTAAACTAAGCTTTGTGGGCTTGTTTTCATTTGTAGGACAGCCATTGTTAAATGAAGGGTTAAAGCTAGCACCCAGAGGACCAGGTATTTATATTTTAAAAGGCATTTACTTGATTTTTTTTTTGCTTATCTTTTTCTATGCATATATTAGCAACAATGATGCGTACAATTGATGTCATTTTTGCTTATGTGCTTGGTATTGGACTGTTTAATGAAATGCCAAGCTTCTCCACATTGGTAGGCTCAGTCACCATCCTTTGTGTAACCACGTCTTTGGGGTTGAGCAAATGGCGCAAGGAATACAAACAAGCAGCACTTCGTAAGCAACGTTCAAGGGAAAGACTAATCAATCAATCCAAATAATACCCCTCTCTTCCCGATTACTTGTCTTTTTCATTTCCATATTATTGCATATTATAGCAAAAAAAATACATGTAGTAAATAGTATAGTAAATAGTAAATATCATCATAGCAATAATAAAAAGAAAAACTACTTTAATAGACTGGGTTCACCTGGAATCCATTTACGTAACGCTAAAGGTACTTCTACTGTGCCATCCTCTCTTTGATGTGTTTCTAATAATGCAATCATCACTCTAGGAACAGCCATTGCAGTGCCGTTCAAGGTGTGACAATGTTTGACCCATTTCTCCTTGATGTGCCAAGGTACACGGACATCCTTCTTTCCTACATTCTCTGTAAAATCGCTCGATAAATAACGGATATCCAAGCGGCGTGTTTGATAGTCTGTACAATTGGAGGTGGATGAAATCTGAAAACAAGCATCATTACTCCTTCTTTCCGTATTCAGACACACTATACGTATTTACCTCTCCCCAGCCATTCTTTCCTGGCATCCATGCTTCCATATCATATTTTCTATAAGCACTGGCACCCAATTCCTCTGTTGGCATGTTTAATATACGGAAGCACAAACCTAGTTCGCTGAACATTTCCTCTTGCAAAGACACCAATTGGTCGATCATACCATCACTCTGGCTGGGCGATGTGACACAAAACAATTCTACCTTTGAAAACTGATGTACTCTATATAAACCTCTTTCCTCTGCCGAACCATGACCTGCCTCTGCTCTGAACGCATGACTGAATCCAACAATGCGCTTTGGTAACTCTTCTTCCTTGAATAGCTTTTTAGCAAACAAACCAGCCAATGGAATTTCAGCAGTGCCAACAAGGCACATGTTGGGTGCTGTGGTATTCAACATGCTCTGAGTAGTCACATCATAGATCTGTGATGCCTCCTTTTTACGAGGTTGGAAGCCACAACCGTACGCAATATTAGTACGCACTATGTCTGGGGCCAAAACAGGACTGAATCCTTTTGCTGCTGCCTTGTGCATGGCATACTGAATCAAGGCAAACTCAAGCCAAGCACCATAGTTTTTAAGATAGTAAAATTTTGAGCCCGAAACAAGGGAAGCCTGTTCAAAATCCACCATATCCAAATTCTCTGCAATGGTCAAATGGTCTTTGAAGGCAAAATCGGTCGCTTCTCGGGGTGTGCCAACCATCTTGACTATTTTGGCGTTTTCCTCAGGGCCGATGGGTACATCGGGATGTGTATCGTTGGGTATTTGCAAGCCATAGAACTCTAATTCGGACTCGAGCTGAACGAGGCTATTTTCCACTGCCTTTAACTGATCCTTCCATGTCTTTGCTTCAGCAATGGCTTCATTACGCTGCTCCTTTGACTTGGCAGATCGGATCGATTGATTCACTAGATCGCGTTTCTCGGTGTATTCCTGCACAGTAGCCTTCAAATCGTCCATTTTGGTATACAGCTGCTTGACTTTTTCGATGCTTTCTGTGTCATAGTTACGGATCTTCATATTCTGCGCGATAGCGTCGGCATTCTCTGCAAACCGCTTAATGTCTAATTGAGGTGGGATTCGATGAATGTCCGGCTCTGAAGCAAAAGAACGAGCAAGCATAAGAGTGGGGACTCTCTTTCGAGCTATTGTACTTTGACGAAAACAATATCGAAGCATACTATTGTTTTGTTTTATAAAAAAAAAAAAGAAAGTATGTAAAAGGTCGGTGTTTGGGCTCCCTGCCAAAAATATTAATCGAAAATGGAAAACCCCCAAAATTCCTAAAATGTACTTTTAATTTTCCCTCAACGACGACTTTGGTTTTATCACTCGCTATGTACTTGTTTCGCTACAAATAATAATGACGAACTAGAATTCTGCCAATTTCATACTTAAGCCATATATAAACATAATGCTGGAGCATTGACTGATAGAAAATAAACACACCTCTTATACAGATATTGTTATATACAAACGTGGTAACTGTATCTAGTAATACTAATGGAGAGTAGAGCAATGGTTTGATTGCTCCATGCGTTATATTTTATTTACAAACGCTTAAAAATTTGAAAATGAATACATATTTTTGTAGGGTTTTTTGTGTGTGTGAAGGAGGGTGAATACAAGCTACAAGAAATGAAATGATTGTTCTTTTAATTGTTAAAGCTTCCGGTTGTTTTTAATAAACTTATTTCTTGTTCTTGGGGTTTTCATCAGACGTGGCCCAGTTCTTGGCAGCCAACTTGAAAGCATCCTTATGTGAAATCGTGGGATCGGCTTCCTTGACCTTAGCAAGTTCGGTCTTCATGAACATATTGTATGGGGACAGCTTCTTGACACTAGACATCTTTGCGGTAGCTGCTTTGGCCATTTTTTAAAATAGTATTTGTATATAACTCAAATGAAAAAGAGAGAGTAATTATTTTATGCAATGGGGTCCCGTTTTTCCATTTATTTATTTATTTATTTATCAAAAAAAAGAGCACGAGTCATGATAAATAAATAAATTTTTCTTTCTTTTCTTTCTCTCACTCACTTGATATGATCGACAAAAAATTTACTTGTTTAGTTTCAGCCCAGATGGACACAACTACCTCATATTATGGTACGATAGACCTTTGAAAATATATAATCTGATGATTATTATACTTACTTGTACTACTATTATTGTTACTTTCAATAGCAAACCATTATTCTTCATAGTTCAGTTCTTTTATTAGTGACAGCAATCAAAGTGGCTTCATAAAAGGAAGGAAATTAGCGGGGTTTGACTGTATTGATGCTCACATCGTTATGATTTTTTACAAAAGGTAAGAACAATATTAAACTCATTTTAGATGCTTTATTTTCTTTAACATGTCATACTCATTTAGTTTATAGTGAAAAGTGTAGTGCATGTAACGATATCCTTTTATATTCATATACGTTTGAATTCCCAAAATGTCCCAGAACGCCACAAGAGATACCTCCCAAAATCAAATTCAAGGATTTATGGTGAATGCTATTGAATATATCCAGAAATTTAGAATGTTGCTGGAAATTGGTAAGCGATATTGGTTTAGACATATTTTATCAATAAAAGAAAAGAAAGAGATAATAACAATCAGAAGTCATATACTTACCCTCATTACACCAAGGGTGAAGAAGTGAACTTTGGTGTTCTCGATCTAGTAATCGTCAGAGGTATTCTTGTAGTGGGAGACAATGGAACTGTATTTTCTCTGGAGGCAAATGATTTCCTGCACTACTCAGTTTCATAAGAGGGATACCTTGTAGTAAGACTATCCTTGGCTGGTGGTGGTCTCGAAACGCATTATACTCACCGGCTCATCATTCAATCCAAATGTCAAGCAAGGTGGCATAATCGGTCACACGAACCAGGCATTATTTGAGGAGGCTCTCCCAAATTTAAATTATGAATTAATGCAAAAACAGGATTATTTATCCGCTCCCTCTATTTTCTGGTCTGCCCAAGTCTCTCCATTATAAAATCAGTAGTCATTTTAGATAACATCAAAATTGTATTATTAAAATTAAAATAAAACACTCATTGATCACTCCTCCCTTAAAAGTAAAGCTTATGGTTCCTTTGTTTTGTTAGGAATTTATTTTTTATTTTTCAATTCTAATTATAGTAACAAAAAATGGATAATGCAGTGATTCTATATTAATGATATTTCTAATACAATTTGCCTTCGGATTCTTTACTTGTCGGCAGTACTTCAAGTGGTGTTTCGCATGCTTTCGCTTCTCCTTGGTCGATCTCACGCTTTGCCTTTTGATAGAGCCACAAACCAACAAATGTTAGTAAAATGCCCAAAGACTGAGCCACGCTGACATGCTGACCAAACCAAATTATGCTCATAACAATCACAAAAATGCGCTTTACAAGCGATGCAATCGAATAGGTGACAGGAGAAGACATAGCAAGTGTTGTGAATGCAAACCAGTTTTGAGCAAAATGAGTCGTTCCATTCAATAAGAAATAAACTGCCAATCTCGTTTTAGTGATAGAAAGCGGTGCTGGATCGTCAAATACAAATCGTGTAGCGTCTGAATAGATCCAAAGAGGGATCATAAGTGAAAATGCAACGGACGAAGAATAAAACAACATGTTGATCTTGTCAAGTTTGTTTGGGTTGCTTTCACCCATTTTGGATTCCTTAAACAATAGCTTTTTGCTAAAGATATTCTGCATAACAAAGATGAGACATGATCCAAGTGCGAAGGCCAAGCCGATGATGCTGTTGGAAAAGGTGAATGAACATGCAAGAATGACACCAATGATCAATGGTACCAGTGCTGTATACACTTTTGATGAATAGTGAACTTTGAATATAAATCGATAAAAGAGTACTGTAAACAACGGTGCCAGTGCCTATAGTTACCATGGTTACCATTGTTACTGTGTTCATTATTGCTGTTGTAAACTTACCTTGATTGTGTGCACCAAGCTTACAGGGATTCTACTGATAGCAACACTTGACAAGATATGACCGACAGTCATGAATAACG
Source organism: Backusella westeae (assembly GCA_024140375.1). Lineage (NCBI taxonomy): Eukaryota > Fungi > Mucoromycota > Mucoromycetes > Mucorales > Backusellaceae > Backusella > Backusella westeae. The sequence continues at coordinate 34,585 of VCJG01002660.1, read as the reverse complement.
ACAATGGTACAATCGTCTGTATAATTGTCTTTGTAGGTTTTTTGATTCCAGTTGACTGAAACACAAACTCGAGTGTGGCACACCAGCATGCTACAAAGAAGAACTGTGCAAAGGTCAAGGTGACTGGATATCTGAAGTGATTCATTATCTGTTTGCCGGTGTTACTTGATAGTGACGAAGAAAAGTACCACAGTAAACAATTGATTAGGAACCTTGAGTTATCAGACAGGGACCGGTGCTGAAACAAGGTTGATGTTGAAGATGATGATGTTGAGAGAAATGAGGCATGTAGTTTAGGAGATCTGTTTGTTGGTGAAAGTGGTGGGGTTGGTATAAAAGAAGTTGTTTGAAATGAATGGGTGCTGTTTGATTTTAAATTGTTAATATTAAAAAACTTTCGTTTAGGAAGCTCCTTTATTGTTGTTAGCATTTGAAATAAAGGAAAAGAAGGAGAGAAACAGCTTGTCAAATCCAATCTTTTTTTGTTTTCCAATTTATTGTTGGAACGCTACATAATTGGTGCCGTTCCACCAAAATAAACACAAATTCAAACTCAAAAGGCTTATCATTTCCTAATTTAGGATGGAAAATAAAAAAAAAACGGTTTTTTATTTTATTAATAATGAAAAAAAGGGAAAATATGCTAAAATAGATTTCATATTATCTAAGAGATGCGAAAGGGATGTGGATTTATATCTATATAAAAAAAAATTAAGCCAACATAGACTTGCCGGTCATTTCCTTGGGGATATCAAGACCCATGTAAGCAAGAATGGTGGGAGCAACATCGCAAAGAGCACCCTCAACGCCTTCAGCAAACTTAGCACTGTCAGAAGCCATGACGAAAGGAACCTTGGCGCATGTGTGAGCAGTGAAAGGACTCTTACCATCATCAGCAATCATCTTTTCAGCATTACCGTGATCAGCAGTGATGAAGAGAGTGTAACCGTGCTTCTTACAGGCATCAAGGATAGTACCAATGGCTGCATCAGTAGCAGCAACACCCTTCAATGCAGCTTCGTAGATACCAGTGTGACCAACCATATCAGGAGGAGCAAAGTTACACATAACGAAGGGATACTTGTCGGTGGCAATTTCTTTAGCTACCATATCAGCGACACCTTGAGCACTCATCTCAGGCTGGAGATCGTAGGTGGCAACCTTGGGGGAAGAAACCAAACCACGCTCTTCAAGAGAGAATTGAGCTTCAGTACCACCGTTGAAGAAGAAAGTGACGTGGGCGTACTTCTCGGTTTCAGCAATGTGCATTTGGGGAACATCGTTCTTGGCCAACCATTCAGCAAGGACATTGTCCATGGATTGGGCAGGGAAGGCAATCTTGAAGGGGAAGTCACCCTTGTATTGGGTCATGGTGAAGACCTCAAGGTTCTTGGGAACAGAAGAGTCGAAGGGGCAAGGAGCAATACCAAGAGCCTGAGACATCTCACGCATACGATCAGAACGGAAGTTGAAGCAGAAAATAGTGTCATTATCCTTAATTTGACCTTCTTCGTTGACAATGATGGGCTTCAAGAACTCATCAGTTTCACCTTGAGCATAACGATCCTCAATGGCCTGGACGGGGTCAGAGACCTTCTCACCCTTAGCCTGGGTCATACCGTCAAAAGCAATTTGGACACGCTCCCAACGCTTATCACGATCCATAGCATAATAACGACCACAAATATCAGCAATCTTACCATACTGCAACTTGTCCAAAGCCTCAACGAGTTGCTTCATGTAACCAGCAGAAGACTTGGGGGCGGTATCACGACCATCACCAAAGAAGTGAATGTAGGATTCGGGGACGCCAGCAGCCTTGGCAGCATCCAACAAAGAAACAAGGTGATCAATATGAGCGTGAACACCACCATCGGAAACGAGACCCATGAAGTGAAGACGACCGTTGTTGCTCTTGGCACGTTCGAAAGCACCCTTGATGTTCTCGATGGAACCAAACTCACCGTTCTTCATGGTAAGATCGATACGAACGATATCCTAATGATCATAGAGATAATTATGTAAGTCAGTCTATCTGATTAAAACCACAGTCACTCTGATCTTCTTTTCCCAAAAATGCATCTTTATATTTTTTTTAAAAAAAAAATTACTTACTTGATAAACAACGCGACCAGCACCAATGTTAAGATGGCCGACTTCAGAGTTACCCATCAAACCATCAGGGAGACCAACAGAGAGACCGTGGGCAGCAATAGGAACGAAAGGATCTTCCTTCTCGAGCTTGTCCATAACGGGAGTTTCAGCATTGTAGATAGCATCACCAGTCTTGTCAGCGCCACTGCTGATTCCCCAACCGTCAATACAGATAAGACATGCCTTGTTCTTGGGAGTTTGCTTAGTACTAGGGTTTTCACCACCACCGGCCATTTTGAAAAAGTAGATAAGTTGAAGAGAAGAAAAAGAAGCTTAAGTTATGCTCCCCGAGCTTATAAGTAGCTCAGAGACACGTGTCACAAGTGACGCAAGGGTTATAGAACAATCGATTTGATAGATGAGAAGGAGATATGGTTTTTACAAACCAATTTGTTTCATAAGATTTTTTTTTTTAACCTTAGCCATTTTTTTTTCACTTTACTAATTTTATTCATGATTATATCATAATATCGTTCATTTTTAAGCTAAAATATTGATGCTTGCATTTACAGACAGGAAAAGATTTGTCAATATTTAAAAAAGGAAGTCGCTGATGAAAGCTTGTTTTGTTGCGTGAATAACAAGTTTTAAATCAGAGAAACAGAATCTCTTATTTGATAAACCGATACAATGTGTAGGAATCTTAACCATACAAAACATTTTTTTTGTTTAAGCGATATTTTCTCTCTCTTTTACTTTGTACCCAAGAATTTTGTTTCTACAGATGTGGGTAACGCTGTATTAAGATGAGCGACCCTGGATAAAAGAAAAAAAAATTAAAGCGTTACTTTAGAGCAATCGCAGGTTGTACAATTCACTTGACGGAATTTCAAATCACTGTGAGATGTAATCAGACACATCAGCTCATCGTTTTGGAAACCCCATTACAAGTCATACCTACTATGTTTAAATGAAAAGCATGCAAATATAAATAAATAAAACTTGATAAACAAATGAAGGAGTCATTTTGATTTAATCGTCATTATCGATTTCGAATAGAATATATTACGAGTTTAGTTGGCTTTTTTCACGACTTGATTTTAAATACGTGAAAGTGATGCTTTACCCTTTGAATTATTTAGATTATAAAGCTATTAGACCTTCTTTTTACTTCAATTTCTTGGAAAAAACAGCAAGTAAATAATCCAAGTACTTGAAAAACCACATTCCTGATTCTAGACCTGTTGCATATATCACCCTAACGTCGCACTATTCCGCGATGGTGTTAATATAAATCATATGTCGTCTTCTTTATGTTTTGACAGTTCATATTAATAACAACAATAACAACAATAACAACAACAGCAAAACACTAGCTACTTTAATCCTGCTTCTGAAGTTATAAACGGTTAATCTTATTATTTAAAAAGATATGTAATAAAAAAAATGACACTTTCCTTTAGTGGTGTGAAATAAAAAAGACGAGGTAAAGGTTACTCTCTTCCTTATTTCAGTGCATGTTCAGCATCCCAATTTGATGTTGACAAGATCAAATATCACATGTGACTTTACTCAAGCGCAGATGATTATAAGGTTTTTTTAATATAAGTTTAACAGTCTTTGCTTTAATCCAATTTTTGTTTAGATTGAAGAATATATTTTATTTTGATCAGAGTTGATTTCACGGTTTCAAATTCTTAAATCTTGCCTGAGGAGGAAGCCGCTTTCATAAAAAATAAAACGATCCTATTTCTTCCGTATTTGGCAGATTATTTTGGTTGATGTTATAAAGAGAGAGAAAAATTACATGTGATTGGCTAAAAAGTTTAAAAAGACAATGCCCTCAAGTAAGGCCTTCAAGTACTTGAATAAACCTCAAATTTTAGTATAGCTCATTCGCATAATTCCCTTTGTATTATTAAAGGTGTTAATGGGGGTTTAATAAATGTCTCGGATTTAATTTTTTAAATTTTAACTTCTACCCTTCTATTTTATGTTGCTTGCTTTCATTCATTGTAAAGAAGAGTAAATCGACTGCACGAAAGACAAAATAATGGGATTCTCTGTTACCTTATTGTCAAAAAAAGTTTCTATAGAGAATCATGCTTTGAACTATAATATGTTATAAATGTAATAAAACACAAGTTGCACATGCTTACGAAGAAAAACGCTTTTATAGGTTTTTTTTTTAAGTTCGCTATTTTGCAACTTAATTTTGAGCTGTTGACTTTTTCAAAGATAACAAATCCTCTAATCGCTGGAGGTGCCTACTTATAATTTATATCAAGAAATTGAACTAAGCAAATCATCAAAAGAAAAACATGCATAAATACCCAAGTTCTCATTTTAGACGATGGTTTCTCATGCCACCTTTCCCAATGTTATGGTTTATGTGATACACATTTATCTGTAAGCAAATGCTACTTCATGATAAATAGTGAATGGAAACAACAAAATAATATAAAACATGATCATTACACTGCTGCATTTTCTAAAAAGAACATCCCTTCACCTACTAAAAAAAAAATAAATAGAGTATGGCCATTAAATGAAATCATCTCTGACTAATGATATAAAGTATTACCAAAGAATACCTAATTTCTATAAAAATGAATTGTGGGAAAGAAAATAATTTGCTCAGATCCTAAACGTTAATTTCCTCGAGTAAGATGATCTCCAATGAGAAATACACTTATGTTTGGAAAACTTCTATCAGCCAAAAGTACATCGACAGTGATACAATGAGAATTTTTGTTTTATTTTGAGAGAAACAGTGTAACTTTTTTTTAAAAAAAAAGAGAGAGTAACCTTTAGAATCAGTCAACAGGGCAAAAATCGTTTAGTTAAACTTATCCAAATCTAAATATATAAATAAGGTTTAGATGCTTTTTAACATAAATGCTAAGTGCATTAGCATTATTTTGGAGTCAATTCTCTGAATGATCATGTTTTTCAAGTTACTTTGTTTTATCGACTTCACGAAATTAATAGGCAGTACTTATTTGGGTATGAGTTAATGGCTTTACATTATTAACTTTTACCACCGAGAACTATTCAAAGACGTCACTTCTGTGCTTAACCATAAGACATCCCTCTCTCACAAGTAATTTAAATGATGGAAAATACCTGGTGTCTGTCCAAAAATTCGAGTTAATACGTGCTTAGAAGTACATTTTGTTATCAGTTATATACAAAGAATACATCAAAAAATTATTAGAAATAACAGCTTAATATCTTATTTCTGAATGGAAAAATGTCTTTTTTTTTAATTTGTAAAGCCAACTGAGACTACGTCAAATACTTAATGTCTATACAATTAAAGCAATACCTTACAAATAGACAGCTTAATTTACTGACGCTTTCTTTCATCCACAAAGTAATATAGATCATGTTACTAAAGTGGCTAAAGAACGCTATAGACATATATAAACATATTAGAATTGATCAGAAAGGTCAGTACTTGCACTTGACCCTGGCTCTTTTTTATTATTCCATCAAGTCTCTGGTAAGCCTTGTGATAACTCTCATTTTGAAAGAAATATAAATAAATAAATAAATAAAATAGAAAAACTTCCACGTGGTTGCTCTTATCGTATTTTGGAATAATTTAATCTTGTTCTGATAAAGAGATAGTTGTAAATATTAAATGATAAAACCAAACGGTAATTTACATTATATTGCACTTACTGTACAAATGTTGTACAAAGATAGTTCTCTGTCGAATCTGATGTTATCGAAATTCAAAAACACCCATTTTTAATTAATTGTTCATTTTAATAATAGTAATTAAAAAAGGTTGAATCACTACATGTCTTCATCTGGAAATAAAATTTCAATTGTCATTGATCAAGAAAAATTACGCCATCCAAAGACTTGAGGCGTTTAACCAAAATCTTAAACTATAAGTGAGATGCTGTTTGATAAATACATTTCCTTTTAAGAAAGTTTCTGTTTTTAAAAAAGCTTATCTTGTTTCCATTTATTTTCATATTTCACAAAAGTTACTGTCGATCAAAAGTAAAGTAATCCAGCACATTACTGTAAGGTACAACATAGCTTTGAAAATGAATCAAGCATTATGAATTGTATACATTCTTTCCCAACATATGGAAAAGCGACCTTGTTATGGTATATTCCGCAACTCAATATACAAAGGTTCTCTTTGGTTCTTATAGTATATTAATAAATAATATGTGCAAGTGAGACTTTAATTTCAGTGTAATAAAAATACTAAAGCAGTGATATGCATACTGATTGGTATTGATCAGTAATAACAAGAAAGAGTGGTGTCATTTGGCCCTTTTACTTTTGCTACTTTTTTATATCTTACTAAGATATTATAAAATGGCCAAGAATTGATTTATTTAAACTCATATTGCGGTTATGACATTTCTCTCGCTATAATATGAAAAGCAAACTCACTTCAAATCTAGAATGTAAAAATAGAAACAAAAGCGTGCCATGTTCTTAAATTAGGAGTTGACCAATACAACACGTTCAAATTTATATGTTAATAGCGCATGATAGATTATATTTTTTCTATAAACAGATGCAATCTGTCCCATTTTC
>VCJG01002658.1:16496-27410 GCA_024140375.1 Backusella westeae | reverse complement strand
TTTTTTTTTTTTTTTTTTTTTTTTTTTAAAAAAAATAACCTTATTTCGTATATAGTATCTTCGTCAAAGTAAACAGCGTTATGAAACGTCAAAACCCAGTGTGATGATTGAACGTGCTATTCGACCCAACGATGTACCCGGACGTTTGCTCAATATGGCATTCCTTAATATAGGCAGCGAGCATCCCCAGCTTCGTCTTGTGGCTTATAATTTGCTTTACTCGTTGAGTATGGTGTTCCGATTTGATGTGGGGAATCAATTATTGAATGCAAAAGGTAGGAATGACTCTCTCTATATAGATGAAAACTGAACAAAATATTTGTATTAGATTTGTGTATTCCATCCAATAGCTCCGATTTTATTGTGAGTATGAGTGAAAGTCTCGCAAAATCTGAGGTGCACTTGACGCTTGAGTTTCTCAATGAGGCCCTGATTGGATTCTCAAAATCAAGTGAGACCATGCGCCAACTCTGTTTGGATTACATGGTGCCATGGTTACGCAACCTGGCTGTCTTTGCAAGGTTTTCTTCAGACGACCAAAAGAAGAGTTTGACAAAAACAAAGGATATTTTGAAATTGCTTATTGAGTTGACGGTGAAAAGAAATGAGGTAAGTAAAGAGAGATACAACAAAAGAGCTTTTTTATATATATTTGTTTTTCTAGTTGTATAAACACCTTCAAGCAAAAGTATGGAAGACGTTGGCAGAAGTGGATGATATCATCAATTTGGTACTTGATTGTTTTGTGCAACATTCTATCGAGCATGGTGTTGGATCCACACAATCTGAAATTATTGCGGATACGCTAGTAACAATGTCATGCATTGCGGTGAGAGGAAAAGTAATTAGCAGAATAAGACGGGTATGTCATTGAAAAAGGATATATGGATGTGTAAGACAAAAATGGGACTCAAATTTTTGTTTGTTGTCAAATTAGGTAATTGAAAGTACATCCATTCAACCCTGCAGACATCTAATAGAGCATGCCTCATGGAACGAGATTTCAATTCTGCTTCGTTATATTCTAATGCTGTCATTCAATAACACGGGGCCCGTGATGCCATACCTGCCAGAGGTGTTCCATATTGTCTCAGTGCTTGTATCCACAGGCCCAACTTTTGTTCGATCATCTGTCCATGAACTTGTTGTAAATACAATCCACACACTCTATACGATGGGTATACCCCTTTGTGATGACAATGCCAAGAAACTCCACTTTGTTCTGAACGATGTGTGTGATAGTAAAAACCGTGTCTCTTTTGGTCTCACAAAACATCATGCCAATGCTTTCACCATCACAAAGGAGACAACGTCTGATTTTGTAGATACTATCAACCTTTCATCTTTACAAAATATTATTCGGTTACTATTAGATGCTTTAAATTATGGTGCTCCAACAACTGGTAACAATTATATAATGATTAAATAGTTTTGTGGTTAATAATACTGATGAAACATAATTAGACATTGCAAACATGTGGCGCGCAAGATGGATGGGACTAGTAACAAGCACTGCATTTTATTTTAATCCCGCCATTCAGCCTCGTTCATTTGTGACACTTGGGTGTCTTGCCCAGGAAGAGGTAGACGATGACCTCATCTACCAAATCCTGGTCGCCCTAAAGGGCGCGCTTGCCATTTTCAATGAAACCGATTCAAGTCTGATTGTCAGTATCATGATGTGTCTCAGTAACATCATTGAGAATCTTCCAGACGATTCCCGTTATCTCCTTCACCTATTTTGGTTAGCCATCGCACTTGTCCAAATTGGTCATCCTGACACTTTCCAATCCGCTGTCGAGTTCCTCCAGTCGGTTTTACGCGCGCTTGATTCGAGAAAATTCTTTGTAAAATATTCTATTGAGCAGGTGCTACTCCATTCAAGAATAGAATTGGGTGCCATCTCGGTCGAGCTGGATAATGCGGCAGGCGTCAATTTCAACGAATACTTTTCGTTTTCCGTAGCAGTGATTTTGCTCCGCGGGCTAAAATCTGCCGAATCCAAGGACATGGTGAATCAATGCCTGACGGCGTTCCTTGAGATTGATTGTAAGAGAACAGAGGAGCAAGGCGTGATTGAGTCTCGCACATTGGGATATTTGGCTGGGCTTTTACCTTTTGCAACAAAGGATGATACACTTCGTGAATTGCTTCGTTTGGCTGGTATTAATGATGCGGATTTGGAAGAAGTTGATTTTGGTGCAAGTCATGCTGGATTATTCAAGATACTTGAAATTCCTGATGATAACACAGCTCTTTTACTTGTTTCGCTATTGGTAACATTACTCAATTCATCGGAAAATGAATCAGAGAAACTGTTCCTCTATAGTCTTTTGGCAGATGCAGCGGTATCAGTTCCTGTTGTCTTTTCTCTTGTGTAAGTGTACATATATAAAGACATTTGTCGAAAGTGATGAATATTAACACCTTCTTCTTGTAAAGATATGAATCTTTACTTCCCAAGATGAACCAAATGGTTGTTAATAGTCAAAACCAAGCAGCTCTGGAAGCCGTCAAAAACATCCTAGTAACAGCCTGCTCAGAACCCGCTTTTAACCAGCCCAATACGGTATCTTCATCAAAAGCGTCGCAAAGAAGCAGGTTGGATGATCTTCACTTCCCTTCATTAGGCGACCCCACATTTGGCGCCGTAAAAGCAAACGTCACAAATAATGCAAAACTGGCCAGTAGGTTGCTCGAAATCATCACTGATCAACACTAAAGGGGAATACCTATATACATATACAAATATTTACATACATTTTAATGATGCTTATGCTCACTAATACTTTTAATAAACCATTTTATACACACTTTATCACTGTGTTGTTAAACTATATTAGCGACCCATAGTCACTTTAAACAAATTAGAAGAGAAGATAGATTTAAAACATGTAATATAACACTTCTTTATTGATATTATGTTTGAATTCATTTGACTGATGGATATTCAAATAATCTTTAATCACGTCAAACGCCTTTATAAAGATTTATTTCTCGTGCTAAAATGAAAATTGGAAATGATACACCACAAATTTGCAGAAATGAGTATACTATGAGCATATGATAGAATGTAATTAAAAGTGAAATTTATTGAATGCAATCAACTACATCATTGTTTGTTTAATTATTTTTTTGTTTGTTTGTTTGTTATCGTGATTGAAAAAAAAAAATGAAATAACAGATCCTGATCACGGTCAAGCATATGGATGTTATAAACTATTCGTTAGCAAAAGCAATTATAGCCAGCATCGATTGATTAAAATGTAGAACGGAGTAAATGTATAAAGGAGAAATAATATATATAAATCATTTAGAAATAGCCCGGGATATTGTATTATATGATTACAAAAGTCAATTCATCTAGTACTTTTTACAAGTATCATGGCAGCACTTTGCGGGTGAGAAAGAACTAAGCAAATTGAATCATTTTTTCCTCTCTCTCTCTTTCCTTTCTGCAACGCTCCCGAATGTATTAAAAAATGCTTCTCAAAATGATTAAAATGAAATTGTGCACGATTGTTTATCCTATTAAGTTTAGTTTCTAAAAACCTTATTTAAGGTTTTATCTAGATATTCTGAGGACAACTAAATTGTTAATTGGAAGCACGTTAAAACCAATTGCAAACTAAAATAAAACAAAACGGCAAGACCAGAATCTCAACAAATGCCAATGGTAACTTGGGCAAAGGGAGGATATACCCTTAAAAGCTATCATTTAATTTATAAAAGTTGCCTTTAATAGACAACACCCACCAACTATATTCGGACTTTTACCATGTGGGGGATCGCCAAGATTAAAGTTGGAAAAAAACAGTAAAAAAAATATGCAACTGTCCACTGTACAACACTTACCTGTTTTTTTTTTAATTATCTATTTTTTTTTCTTTTTAATTTTCATTCTTTTCTTTTTCCTTTTTTTTTTCTTCTGTTTGGACCTTTTCTTTTTTCTCTATACCCTTTCCCCTTTTTTTTTTTCTTTCATTGCTAGTTTTTTCTTTTGCATCAATTCAGTATAGAGAGAGAAAACAGCAATAGTAATTTAATATGACGGATCGTAAGAACGGTATGGTTCAGGCCTACGGTTACCCCGGTGAATCAAGTCAGTTTAATCCTCGATCTGTGGCGGCTGTAACTGCTAATAATATTCACTCTAATCGAGTAGGAAGGAGCTCAAAAAGATATTCTGTCTCGGCATTTTATTCAATGGCGGCAGAGCAGGATAACGAAGTAGAAGATGAGCTTGCACAAGGTATTTCCCCTCCATCTTTTAACTAACTATATATATGCTAAAATATTACAATTTTATAGCCCAAAGAAGTTTGAGAGAGCTAAAATCAAAAATATCAGCTCAGTCTAAAAAAAATTTCGTCCTTGAAAGAGACGTGCGTTATTTGGATTCACGAATTGCCTTATTGATTCAAAATAGAATTGCTCTAGACGAGGTAAAACTAAAATATTAGTATAGCCTGACCCTATTACTTAATCTTTCGTAACAAAAGCAAAATGAAATGGCAAACCATTTAGAGGACCATGGCGTTGACGAAAGTGATTCATTTCCAGACGACCGTAAAATGCAGCTCTATGGAAATTTGTTTTTTATTTTACAAACAGAACCGCGCCATATTGCTACCTTGTGTCGACTTGTCAGTTTGGCTGAAATAGATACGTTGCTTCAAACAGTCATGTTTACCTTGTATGGAAATCAGTATGAGAGTAGAGAGGAGCATTTACTATTAACAATGTTTCAGGTACGACGTGTAACTTTTTTTTTTTGGACAGATGTACTAAATCTATCATATCATACCTTTTTTTAAAAAAAATAGAATGTTTTGGCAGCCCAATTCGAGACATCGACTGAATTTGGTTCACTTTTAAGAGCCAACACCCCAGTTTCCAGAATGATGACAACATATACTCGAAGAGGACCCGGTCAAACATATCTAAAATCAATTTTGGCCGACAATGTCACTGAACTCGTAGAGAATCAAAAAGACCTGAATCTCGAAATCAATCCGCTCAAAGTGTATGAACAAATGGTTGCACAAATAGAAATAGAGACTGGAAGCTTGCCTGCAGACTTGCCTAGAAGTGTTACCCCTGAAGTGGCTAATAGTAATGCAGATGTACAAAATATTATTCAGCCACGACTCGAAAAGTTGATTCAGCTCGCGGAAGATTTTTTAACTACCATCATATCATCCACGGCTACAGTTCCTTACGGTATAAGATGGATATGTAAACAGATTCGGTCTCTCACAAAGAGAAAAAACCCAGAGGCTTCAGATTACTCCATCTGCTCAATGATTGGTGGTTTCTTTTTCTTGAGATATATTAATCCAGCCATCGTGACACCACGAGCCTACATGTTACTGGATGTGGTTCCTGGAAACGCCCCAAGAAGAACATTGACATTGGTAAGGAGATGAATATATAAATACCTTTGGTTTAAAAGATAAAATGGGAGGGAAACCGGATCAATAGAGGGGAATATACGGATAAAAAATCAAAGGAGTGGAGATAGTAATCATCCTTTTTTGTTTTTGATAAATTATCAGATTGCAAAAATGCTTCAAAACTTGGCCAATCGACCATCCTACTCGAAAGAATCTTATATGCTTCCAACAAATCCTTTTGTAGAAAAAAACAAACAACGTATCAATCGCTTTTTGAATGAACTATGCGAGGTGGGAGACTTTTATGAAACACTCGAGATGGATCAGTACATGGCACTATCCAAAAAAGATATCGATATCAACATTACACTGAATGAGATGTACAACACACATTCATTAGTATATCGTCACTTGGATGTCATTGCACCCAAAGAGAAAGACCACCTTCGCGTCCTGTTGAATGAACTTGCTCCTGCACCTGCGCAGGTAGCCAGACAGGAAAATAAAACCATTGATTTACCCCTATTTAGTCGCTGGGAAACTCCTATTCAAGGTAAGCTTGAAATAATATTTTAAAATAATAATGATATCACTTTTTGTTCTAATAGCTAATGCCCCTATCCTTAATATAAGACCTTACCACTGCTCTTATGTCAGAAAACAATATAACTCAAAATGATATTCTTTATATGGAAACCAAGGCTATATATGTACAACTCATACGTTCGTTACCCCATTTGGCATCTGACCCTCTGGAATTGGACTTGGATTATATTGCAGAAACTGCAGCTACTACAAAGGATGCACAGCTCGTCCGAAAAGGAATCAAGGTTAAGGATATGCTAAAAGAGCTGGAAGATGCTGGCATCATTGATCCCAAGGATAACTACAAATTACTCATAGAGGAAATCACACAGGAATTGGCTCATCTGGGTAACCTAAAGGAAAAGGTCATCCAGGAAACCGAGTCCTTGAGCAGTGTGTATGAAACCATCTTGAACCATAACAACTACCTTAAGAGTCAATTAGAAAGCTACAAGGCCTATTTACAAAACGTTAGAATTCAGAGTGGCGGTGAAAAGGCCACAAAGAACTCTGTAGGCATTGGAGTGGAAGTGGAAGGAAGAATAAGAAGACCATCCAAAGGACCATCCAAGGGACCATTTAAATTCTCTCACAGTCACCTGGAAAAGGATGGTGTCATTGCAGAAACTACTGTCCCCGAAAATAGACGCCCCAACATCTTCTTTTCACTATCATCGCCGCTACCTGGTACCTTTATTATTGCAATGCACTTTAAGGGTAGGGAAAAGCCCATCTTGGAAATGGATTTGAAACTAGATGATTTACTTGAAAAGGTAAGTAACAAGACGCTATGTTTATATGAGATTTAACTCAACACTTTATATAGCAACAAGACAATATAGAACTATTAGATCTTGAATATGTGCGTTTAAATGTCACAAGGACACTAGGTTTATTAAACAAAACATTTGTTACTAAAAGCAAATAGAGAACAACAACAACAACAACAACTAATATAATTAATCATATATTTACGCAATTAATAACAACAATAATATAATAATAATGAATAAATAAATACATCATCGTCATCATACCTTTTTTCAATAAAAAAAATCAAACAACTTGACTAATTATGAGTGAGATAAACATTGGTTTATTATTTGTGTATTTGTTTATCCTTTCTTCTATTTTTTAGAATTGATGTGCTTTCTTTCCCAGATCTGAATAGTAAAATAAAAAAGAACCATTTAATCCATGATTATCTCTACTCCATGTTATGCAGCTTACCTGAATGTAACTCTCAGACATAAAGATCATTTGCGGCATGATTTCCTCTACAATCAAATCCTGTATCTGATACCATTGCTCTGTTCCACGATGGCGCACATGCACCTTGTATGTTCCTTTACCAGCCTCTGCTTTACCTTCATGACTGATATTAGCCAATAAATCATAATGCGTGCCCACATTCTCTGCATTAGGATCCGTAGTAACTAGAGTAGAATGAATAAGTCTCCATGGTATCTCCTTTCCTTAACAAAGATAACTTACAGTTGGACATATCTACATTTTTGATGGGGAAATTGACAATGGTTGGGTTCTTTTCGTGGGTCCAGCTGTTTTTATTGAAACGTTTAATGTGGAAAATCAAATATTCAGGCAATCGAGTGATTGAATATCGCTTCATCTGATTGGCGTTCTCTTGAACCTTTTTACCGTCAAATTTACCCAAAATTGTTGTCAAGGGCACCTGAGGAACGATTTCCCTGTCCTTTTCGTCTTGGTATAAAGGTGCCAAAGGAAGATCCAGCGCCAAGAACAAGAATGGTGAGCGCACCGTCTTGATCTCTTTATCATCATCAAATAGCAATAAAGCCTCCTTCTCTGTTGTTTCGTGCGATGGTCCAAAGTCCTGTGATTCGACCTGAACCTCGCCCTGGAATTGTTTGTGAATGATGCTTGATTTCTTCTTTGTTCCACCCAAGTCTCTATGAAGTGTATTTAAAAACCACGATAAAAAGTCGATGGCGTTGCTTTGCTCGGTCAATTTGAATTTCTTGTTACTGGCATTTGAGATTTCCTGAAGCAACTCGTGTGGACTCACTTGTCCCTTGAAGGCCTTTGGATTCCACATTTTTCGGATCAATGCACTCAATCGACACACAAGCTGAGACGATCCCTTCTTTTCAAAATCTTCCAAGATAAAATAGTCGCGGATAGGTGGAATGTGTGCGAGTGATTGGATGATGACATTGACATAATCGTTGGCTTTGACATTGTTTAAGCCAACAAATCCCGGTAAATACTTTTTGTTGTTTAAATCATACGATGTCTTCAAGTTTTTATCGAGCTCTTTCACTTGTTCTCGTGTTAATCTTGGATTCAACACGTACTACACAGTGTCAATAATCCGATTTCTATAGAATTATGTAATTTCTATTTACCTTGATATCATTAAGTGAAGGGCTATCTACTTCGTATCCATCTGGAAGTACATATACCTTGAAAAAGGAGAAAAAAAACACGTAAATATACGTGAATATACTAGTATGTCTTTACTAGTAACGGTTATTACCTTTAAGGTAGATAAATTGATAAAAACATGATGGTCCTTATCTATACTGTGGAAATAGGCGTGAGAAGACTTGCCACGTCCTTGGTAGTATTTTCCGCAAACTAGACAGGCATAGACGTTAATCTGAGAAAGCGAAACTGAGCATACTTTCTCAAAGTCAAAATCCAACATGTGTCTGTTGATTGTGTCCAGATAAAGATCGGTTGAAGTCTTCTCCTCTCCTTTTTTAGAAGGCTGACTGTCAAGACGTGGTCGCTTTGCTTCAGGTTCCATTTGAATCGTTTGTAAATAGAAGAAAAAAGAAAAAGAAAAAAACAAAAACAAAAACAAAAAATTATCGACTAAGACAAAAAGGCAGTTCCACGTCACACCGCGAAGTTTGAATAAATTAAAATGCAAATGGATTTCTTTCATTCATTTGCCCGCATGTTATTATTAGAACAATGAAATGAAAAGTATATAAAGACATTGCATTTTCTCCAATTATTACTATCATCTCTTTCTTTTCCCTAAAAAAATGTCAGTTATTCATGAGGTAAGATATCATTTCCAAAATTACGACAATGACTCATCTCAGTTACTACTCCAGCTTGACGACAGTTTCTTCGAAAATCTGCCTTCATTGATATCAGAACGTCGACTTAAAATGATGAAAAGGCTATTCGACAATGACGCTGATAATGATGGTGTTGATAGCGCAGTTCGAGTCTATGGATCTCCAATCTCTGAAGGTGACGAAAGTAGTATCTTGATAACCGAAGAGTTCTCTATACTGAATCCATCGAGTCTTCCAAAAGAAGAGCAAGTAAAACCTATAGAACCTGCTTTCCCTTGGATGTCTCTCTTCTTTTTCCTCTCGCTTTATATCTACTATTATCGTTGGGATACACTTGTGCAATTAATACAAAAGCTATATAATCATTGATATGTTTTATATATAATAGCTATCATAGAAAACCATAATCAAATAAATAAATAAACAAACAAAATAATGGTATTGCATAATTTCATTCTTTCATATTTTTTTTTTAAAAAAAAGGAGAAGTTCATATATAGATTTTATGTACAATAAATATTGACAGATTTCTTTTTAATTTGCAATAAATATTTCTTAAACCTTTGTACTAGTGGTTTAGAAGGTCAACTCCTTGTACGAGAACAACCATAAATAAAGGCACAATAATGGAAAAGGAACAACCCTCAATTCTTGCAAATATATGATAGTAATAAAATCCTGCCCAGTTCAACCACTTTTCCATTGCATTCATACAAGATGAAGCGCATGTTTGTGCTATTTCATATACCATCCATCATGGAATAAATCCAATCCCAACAGAAAAATAGTCCTTTAAACAATTCACAACTGTTGTTACTTTCACTAAATATTTCGAAAACTCAGGATTGGTGAATAAGATATAGCTGCATTGATGTCTACTAGTTGCTGATCTGCATGCAGGAGAACTATAATCAAAGCAGCACGGGAAATAATATGATCTGAAAAGAAAGCCTAACAACATGTTTATATTGTCTTGTTACCGGGAAGGTATAGAAATAGAATCGTTATAATCCTATCCAATGTTGTCAACCCATTTTACTCTGCACCACATTTTCATATATCAATTGAATGGATAGTTGATTCATCACCCTCTTCTTCCTCTTCAGTAGCATAATTAGGTAGTTCTCTATTGTCTGCTAAGGAACGGGCTGCTTCTGTACCAAAAAAAAAAATATATATATATCCAACACGAGACCAATTACACGCAATGAAGTAACCACAAAACTTGTAACTAAATTTTGAAGAGCATTCAAAAGCTGTCAGAGAAATAAAAACCAATGTTCCATATCAATCCATGCGTCCTAGATACACAGACATGCATGTGTAATGCCATAGTGCATTGTTCATAGACAAAAGGTCTGAAAAGCCTTTTATTATTAATATGTCATTTGAGCATTTATGGTGTGGCTTCTATTGATACACTAGAAAATCCAACAACTCAACCGTAACTAAATAACCCCTAAACATACAAATACAGCACCATGGACCAAGTTAACGTGAGTATTTTGGATCCAAGGAAATCATATCAAATTATGTAATTATAAAAAGCCAATTTGTAAATCGGTATATTTTTTGTTAATTAAAAAAAGTGAATATCGTTAAATGGGGTATGTTATGAAAAGAAAAAGTGATGATAAATACAGAAAGGAATTGGGAATGAAGAATGATGTTTTACTTGTCAAAAAAAATCCATGATTTAGGGTTTCAAAAAGTTTCTCTTCTCCAGGAAAATGTTTTACTAGTCTCATTCGAAATTGAGCACATTTATCCTACACCCCCCTTTTTTCCTTATTTCAACTTTAGCAAATATTTTTGTTTATTCGTTTTGTTTGATGATACTAGTTATTGCTATTGTTGCC
>VCJG01002638.1:7835-19424 GCA_024140375.1 Backusella westeae | reverse complement strand
TATTGAATAATAAAAATGGATTGGTTGGCTGTTTATTGACTCAAGTATTTTAATAAGAGATGTTATATGTTGTTGGGAATATGAATTGAAATGAAACTCCAGGTATATCCAAGTTTAATTACCTAAATTCATCAAACAACTTCTTAACACCCGGAAAAAGTTGATCTGGTGGTGGTACATATCTACGAACTCTGTCTGGAATTCTATGCATAGCTATATTCCAGGTACGTCCTGACTTCTGGAGGTTTTCTTCAACTTTTCTTTTATGCTGGACGTCA
This sequence comes from Backusella westeae, assembly GCA_024140375.1. NCBI lineage: Eukaryota > Fungi > Mucoromycota > Mucoromycetes > Mucorales > Backusellaceae > Backusella > Backusella westeae. Next base: position 19,146 of record VCJG01002638.1, on the reverse strand, counting down.
TATACAAAAAGAGCATCCCTAAAATATCTCATGAATTCCTTATGCATCCCATGCCTTTCAGAAACTGGAATCACATCCACTAAATGGAATTTGTCCTTGAGCGCTCTTGTGGGGATCTTAGGACATTCGGGTTCTCCACATTGCTTCAAAATACAGTTCATCCAGTTTTGTGTGTAAACAAATAACTTTCCTGGTTGTCATATATAAAATTTTACATTAATTGATTTCATTTATTGATTAACTTGAGAGTGACCTTCAATGCACTTTTACTGAGTTTATCATCACGCTTTTTAAAGCGTGTGAAAAAGTAAACAAGCTAAATATCATATAAAGCGTCAGCTGAACATACACGCAAAAAAGGGCTGGTTTATCTTGTTTTTCTTACTTTTAATGACTGGAGACATAAAGATTGGTATTATTGGAGGCTCAGGTCTTTATCAATTAGAAGGGCTAGAATTTATTGAAGAAGTGAACCCTGAGACAGTAAGTTGGAACACATAAAAAAAAATGAAGGTAAAAAATAGCTTAAAAATAAGAAAAGCCTTGGGGTTTCCCAAGTGATAAAATTGTTATATCGCGTTTACCAAGCGGGAACAGGATTGCGTTTCTTGCACGGCACGGTCGCGGGCATTACCTGACACCGAGCGAGGTACCCTCTCGTGCCAATATTGCCGCCTTGAAGCATTTAGGCGTACAGGTTATCATTGCCTTTTCAGCCGTGGGTTCTTTGCGTGAAGAGATTCCACCTTGTGATTTCGTTATGCCTGATCAGGTCATTGATCGCACACATGGTCTACGGCCCTCAACATTTTTTGGAGATGGGGTGGTGGTGCATGCCAGTTTTGCCGACCCCTTTCATAAGGGACTTCGTGAACTAATCAAGCACCATGATAATGTAGTCAAGCTTCATGTAAATAAATTGGCGGTGTGTATGGAGGGTCCTGCCTTTTCCACACGTGCAGAGTCAAACCTGTATCGTAGCTGGGGTGCTGATATCATCAACATGTCCGCTCTTCCTGAGGCCAAATTAGCGTTTGAGGCCGAGATTGCTTATCAAATCGTCTGCATGTCCACAGATTATGATTGCTGGAAGGTAGAAGAGGAAGCAGTGACGGTGGAAACCGTGGTAAAAAACATGTCCAACAATGCGAAAAATGCAAAGAACTTGCTTTTTGCTGTGCTCCCCGATTTGGAAAAGGCTATCGAGAGTGATAGTTTGGAACCGAGAATGAAAGGTACCATCAAGATAGGTAGTTCAACGGACAAAGAGAAGAGAAATAAAAAAGCCTTGGAGAAACTGGAGTATATTTTGCCGGGCTACTTTTCTTAGCCATCATCCCTTTTGCTTAACAAATGTATAAATCGATAATTTTATATATAAAAAATAAAAAAGGCATATAAGACAATCTCGAATTTTGCTTATTGTAAGTGTGCAATCAGACACCAAAATCATTGGAAGACCTTTTTGAAATCGGAATACTTTTAATAGACTTTATTGTAGTCTTCTTGGATATATAAAATGAGTTTATAAGGACATTACCGGGTTTTTTAAGCAAAAAATAAAAGAGGATAGAAAGAGATAAAACTGAAAAAAATATTTTGAAAAAGCAGATATGCAAATCTGAGGATGCGCTTTACCTCTAACTCAGAGAATCACTTTTTGGAAGCCTTCAAGAAGCATACAGCAAGAGCTTGTAGACTGTTTTTGAACGGGTAGTACTGCGCCGTGTTAAACATCGTTTGAGTACTTTGGACAGTTACCCCCTCTCTTGGTCCTCTCTCTGGTTCCGTCATTTCAATATCAGTGTTGTTATCAGGTTGACTTGATGAATATCTGTCATGAGTAACTCTGTATCATTGAATATTTTACTATATTGTTTATGCTTACGGCATTTGAATAGGATCTACAAATATCTGAGGTTGTGGATAACTGGCGTTATTGGTGTAAGCACTTTTTGGATGAAATTTGAGTGAGTTCATTATGTAATATCATTTGATAATACCAAATCCACTTACGCTAAAAACTGCTGTTCATAGTGTATATGATTTGTCGATCTTAAATGGGCAACATAATGATATGATAGCATGATAATGATTCTAACTCGGACATATCACCACTTCTGCTCTTGAGTATTTGGTGGAACCATTGAGCTGGAAAGGCATATGAAATTTGTTGTACAATAGTAACATTTAATTATTTTATACAGCTATTTATTCCTTTCTTTTTCAGCTATTATTAACAACACCTCTTCTTCACGAACAGTAAAACATGATAAAATGTTCAACATTCTAAATAAAAAAAGAAACGAATTTCCCATCACAGCAAAGGCCAGTGATATTATATTATACGAAAATATAAAAAGTGAGAATAATAATAAAAAGAGTAAAATCCAAAAAGATGTCTTACTTTTATACATAAAATAGAGGACAAATTAAATATAACCAACGAAACCATCAACCAAGCACGTAAAGGAGATGCACGTGCCCAGTTTCTTGTAGGAAACGAATACTATCACAACAACACCAGAGCAGATTATCTTAAAGCTTGAAAATGATATGGCGCAATGTACCATTGGTCCTGGTACACCAATAACTGAAGGTGAAAAGGTGCTTTTTGACAAAAAATCAACATCAAACGTTCCATTGCATGATGAAAAATACCAACAAGAAGAACAAAGAGCTGATGATAAGAACGACCAAGAAACAAATAAGGTTGAAAGGTTAAAAATTGAGAATGGATTACTCTTAAAACAACACAAAGAAGATCAGGAAGAGAAAAAATGTATGTCAGAACGAATAAAGTATTTAGAAGAACAAGTTCACAAACTGACGATGGAGAGAGATGAGCAGAGACAGAAATTAATAGAGCAGCAGGCTGGCGCGCATGATAAAAAAGATGATGATAATGATCTTTGTTATAGTTCGCAGGATGAGTTAGATAATGATTTAAATTATGACACACCAGAGGAATAAAGTAGTTTAACTAGATATAAATGTAATATCCGATGGATATCAATCTGTTAATAAAAAAAGAGTAAATCTATAATGATTGGTGTTATTTTACACACTGACCACTTTCTCTATTGATTTAAATGGTTGGTGCCGTTATATGTATGCAATGTCTTTACCGAGTCACGATATGACTGAAATATGTATATATTTGTGAAAGACCAGCGTCGAGACCCATAAATGTAGGAGATTATTAATTTATAAGCATATCCGATGCTTTTATTTGATTATACTTTTTCGCATTTATGTAAACATAATTAACTAACTAAAAAAAGCAACTGATCGGTTCTTTTCTTTGGAAACCAAAAAATCAAATCTTGATGTTTGAAAAAACTTGTTTTTCTCCTTAACGCCCAAAAAGAACATAATGTTCTAGACTTTATAAAAAAAGGAGAGTAAAAATATTTGTTATTCCAGGAGAGAGAAAGTGCAAAGATAGAGACGCTCCCTCCTTGCATTAAATCCACTTTTTTATTATATATCTTTTGTTTGTGTTACCGTTTTGTCAAGTTATTTTATAGTAATAATTATTCTTTTATTTATTTTTTGTTCATTATATTACATTTTTATTATTATTTTTTCATCGTTTCCTTTCCTGTGTATTTACAATATTTTTCCAACCGCCACTCTTTTTATCAGGAAAGCGTGTTTCCAAGTATTCGTTGACAAAAGGACATGAAGGTACAACAAATATCTTTGATCGTTCAACCCATCGAAATGCTTCATCTAATAAATAGTCGCCTAATCCTTGATGCCTATAAGCCATTGGTATTTCCTATATATATTTAAAAACAAAAAGAACAAGTTAGCATTTATTCTCAATCGCGAAATGCGAATAGACTTTACCAAGTGATAGAATTCAATAATGCCTTGAAATCGAGTGGGTAAATAACACAGTGCAGCTATAAATATAAATGTAAATAAACTATTTATATATAAATGTAATGATCTTTTTTATTATATTTTACCTGTACTCCCCACAGAATCAAGTACTATTTTAAACATACAAAAGCTATTATCATGAATGATCTCCCATGGCATTGCTTTTGCCTTGCTTGTTGTATTTAATGAAGAAGTAGATAATGAAAGAGAGGGTGATGATGATGATGAGGATGAGGAGGGAGGGAGAGGAGGTGTTAAAGGCCTTTTGGATGTGTCATTATGAATATTAGAAGAGGCGTCTTTTAAACTAAGTTGTTGTTCTTCAAAGAGCTTAATGTCGGGTGGAGATGGTAATGTAAAAGTCATTTGTTCTTTGCTATGAGTTGTTATTGTTGTCTTTCTGCGTTTACGTCTGTCTGCCTCGGATAAACATCCGGGCAAGGTGAAATTGGATTGGAATGCCAAAACAGCTGAATAATTGTGCTCGTGTATTTTGAAATATTGAAACGAAATGATTAAAAAAAAAAAGCTAAAGACGAAAGGAAAACAAAAAAGAAAGAAAAAAAAAAGTGAGGTGGAAATAAATCAACCCACCAACAAAATAAGGGAGACGGTGTTTTAAAAAATTAGACAACCTACTTTTTTTATAAATGGATAATCCTTTATTAAGTTTAATTGCTTTTCTCTTTCTTTCTTTCTTTCTCTCTCCATTTCTTTACAAATGTTGACCAAAAGAAAAAGAATCTGAAAAGAAAGATTGGAAATATATAACATCTTAAAACAAAAAGGAATAGGAAACCAAAGTAACATTTTACGCCCAAGCTTTTGAGCGAAGGTGACCCAGATTACCTTTTATGGAAGGTAGTACAATAATTTTATTTATAAAACACACTTTTTTCCCTGTTTTTTTTTTGTTTTCGTGTTGAAACTCTTCATTCCTTTTTATTGATTCAAGCATACTATTATAATATTTTATAATTTACGACAAGAGGATGATCAAGATATTACATATACTTTGTATCATTAGTAATTTGGTGGTAATTAAGAGGCTTGGTTATTAGTACAAACCTTTGATATGCCTGTCTGCGCTGTTTAAAAATGAAAATGGTCTAGACGTATCTTTTTTTTTTTCCATATAAAAAAAGAAGAAAGGTTTGTTTGGATAACTTTCTATTTTTGATCATCGCACAACAAGATGAACCAAGATATCCATTCTTAATAATAAAAATTGTGATAGACACATTTATTCTTCATATTGTATTCATAAATAATACTAAATAATAGTAGAAACAGGAAAAAAAAAGAAAAAAAGAAAAAAAAACAAGTGAATCACAGCGAGTGTTTTTACTTTTTTTTTAAAAAAAGAAAAGTGCCTCAACACAATGTGCTGCAGTGTAGCGTTTGCTTTATTGGTTCTCACTATTGGCAGGTATTTTTATTTTTATTTTTTTTTAAAAAAAATCATTTTTGTTGACAATTCTATCTCTGATGATGAATATAAATTAGCAATCATTTTAAATTTTATTATCTCTGATGTTTTTACTTGCGTTCGCTATTTTATATTAAACACTTCATATTAATAATAGTAAGTGGCATAACCATTATATAGTAGAAATAAACAAATAAATACAGCTACTTTGTCTATAAGAGTGAATATCAGGGCAACAAAAAATGGATGCCTGTGCGACTATAAGTTTGAGACTTATTATCACATGCCAAATTTGGTTTGAAACAATGACATAAATTATACGTCGTCGTCCTTTATTAAACATTAAGGGAAGTAGTTCTTTTTAACAACAACTGTTAAGAAAAAAGAAGCAGTAAATATACTAAAAAGATGTGTAAATACATCATTTACATTAAAACTTAACTTTATGTATAAAAAGTGATGTGATAAAAATTGAAATGGTTTGATACCAAAGTATTATTAAAAAATGTATTATGTAAATGATGTCATGCAATTCAACCCTAGGTTTGTTTTTATTAAAAAAAAAGATGCTCTTTGCTTTCTCTTTCTCTTTCCCTCTCTTTCTCTTTCTTTTATAAAACTACTTGCCTTTTTCTTATTTAAAAAAAAAAAAACTCTCTCTTTTCTTTCCAATCTAAAGGTTAGTACTATCTCTATTCAATTATCAAATATGTACTTAAACACGCTCATAGTAGAAAACAAAATGGATCCCAACGAATTCCCCAGTCTTCAAGAGACCAAAATGCAATCATCTGAAACTTCAGACCTAAGCACCTCTTGGGCAGACATAGCAAAATCCAACGCGTCCATCGATGATAAAAAATCAGATGCGTCTACCGATGATAAAAAGTCAGATACCTCGAATGACTTGACTGCCTCCTTTGCACAAGTTGCAGGCCACGAAAAAAAGCTGAGGGAAGAGTTTCCTACACCTGGAGAAGCCAACAGTGGTGATAATTTAATGACTTCGTCGGGTGTAGGGGATTTATTAAGTAAACCAAAAGATGACCAAAAAAGTAGTAGTATACCTGGTAAGTTTAAGGCGTTTTTGTAAAGGGAAAATAGGTGTTAACATTTCCCTTTTAATAAAGAGCCCACCCAGCCTCCCCATCCTGAGAGATCATTTGCAGCTGTTACATCTAATGAAGGATTCCCTAAACCAGAGAGTGACTCCAACGAGCAATCAGAATCACTATCAAGCTTACCGGATGTAAAGGATATGCTGGAACAGCCATCAGGTAAAAACTTTTTTTTTTTAATAAATAAAAACAAAACAAAACGCTTTTCTCACACACACACACACACAAATACGTAATAGTAAACATTCCTCTTCCTCCAGCTTCTCAAAGCTTTGCAAAGATGGCAGCCAAAGAAATACCACCCGAAATGAGACCTTTAAGTGATCGCGCAAAGGACGTCATTGATAGCCAGCACGCTGCAGAGCCCACCGAGTTTAATCATGATAATTTCCCACCTTTAGCACAATCCAATTTAATGGCTGAGCATAATGCATCTGGTGAAGAAAGAGCTGTTTATTCGGAGATTTCAAGATTTGGAAACATGGCAAGTAATGATGAAAAGAAAAAAGGTAAATACATATACCAAAACAAGCGTGTGGGTGATTAAAAAAAAAGTGTTGTGTATTAGAAGCAGAAGCAAATATTGCGAAATCATTTGCAGAAGTGACTGGTTCCAACTTGGAAAATGCACCACCAGCTGCCATTTCCCATGTTGATACACACCCAGTTTATGATGAAGACACTATTTTAAGAGCAAATGCTAAACGTGAAGAAAGAAAGCTTCATCAAGTAGATGATAATGCAAAGATTAGTGGTAAGTAGTAATTAAAGTACCGACCTGATTTTTTTTTTTTAAATTCAAAAACTTCGTTTTTACCAGACATCACACCAGAAATGAAGCATATAGAAGAAAAGGAAAAGGCTCAACAGCAGGGACAACAAAATAGTAGAGGGATCCAATCCAATAACCAACAGAATAAGGATGAATTGGTCAAAAGCCTGGATCGGTTTGATAGAAAACATCGTGGTAAAATCACTATTTTCGACACAATGTCTGGTAAGTGTGAAAAAGAAAAAAAAAAGAATGATGATGACGTTGATTTTCTTTCTTTCTCCAAAAAAAAAAGCACTTTATAATTTGGGCTATTCTTGGTTTACTATTGTACCCGCCACGTTTGTCATGCATTTACGTTTATCTCCCCTTTCATCACCTTATGGATTTCCCCTCTACTATCGTTCCTTCTCTGATCTCATCTTACTCCCCATCTACACAAAGAACCTCGGTATTGCATTGACACGTAAGACACCTATGCTCTACCAAGAAGAGCCTACCAAGTTGGTGACCCAGTATGGACATAAGGAAGGAAACACCCAAGGATTGGGTTATTGGGACGGGCTCAAGGCCATGCGCCAGGTCGAAACCAAGACACACCTTGGATGGTGGCAGGTTGGACTCTGGGCCGTGCATCGATTACAATGGACCTTGACTTACACCATGCTCCATGATCCAAAGACGGGCCTGGTGACTGCTTCTACCCTTTCTTCACTAAAGACGGCTTCTAAAAAGCATTGATTTGTATATTTTCCATTAATAAACTTTAATCTATTTTCTATTTTTCTGTATGAGTGTGGATTTATTTTGAGATTCGTTCTTTTTTCCTTTTTTTTCTCAAAAGATCAAGTTACCGAAAAAATCTTGTTTTCTACATATTTAACTATATAAAGGATTTATTTTATTTTTTATTTATTGTTTATTTATTATATCTTACACTTTTTTTACATCTATTTTTAAAAAACTATGATTGCACTTAATATCGAGCAACTTAAATTATTATCAGTCCAAGCACAATTGCATCAACTCTGTACAACCGTTTTAGAAAATAAAAGTATGCTAGATCATTGGCAAGATTACATTGATGAATATAGATCTTTACAAATGGATGATATGATTGTAGTAAGTTGATTGCCATGCTTTATCTTTTTTATTTTTTATTTTTTACTAAAAGCACAACCTATAGGATGTCGATGATGACGATATGAATCAATCCATAGATATAATAGAACAGCATATCGATAACACACGTATTATTATATATGACATTATGGATAGGATCAATGCCTTTCATACCAAGATTGAATCCATGTGGATACGGTGTCACTAGAAACTACACGTCGTTTTTACTTTTAATAGTCCTGTCTCTCTTTCCCCCTTCTTTTTTGTACATATTTAAGCCCTACATTACCTTTAATCTTTCTTTCACGTTACTAAACCGCCCTTGTTTATGTTTTCTTTCGAAAATAAATAAATAAATAAATAATAGAATGGAAGAAAAGAAAAATGATAAACAAAAACTGTGATTGGATGTTTGTTTTAATAAAAGAATTCCTTTGTGTCATTATTTGAGTGGATTTAGGCCAAAGCGAAAAAAATTGGATCAAGTTTTGGACATTTAGGAGGGTGCTTTTGTATACACAAATCTTGATGGTATTGTCTATATACAGCTAATACGTGAATTGAACTCAAGGTCTCTGTTAAGCCACTCGACTATCCTATGGTGTTATAAAACGGCTCTCTGATAGCGAGATAATAATAATAGTTGCTTTAGGTATAGTACATGCAATAGGAAATGAATCAATACTGATGATGACCAGTTTTCAACTTGTAATATCTAAGTTTTCACATGCTTTGATATAACGAACAATAAAAAATAAAACAAGGTGAATAGTCTTACTGAGAGCAAATGTAGCACTCAAAACCTTGGAATAAACCAAGTCTATACAAAACAATAAAGTTTTGGATAGGATGTTAAGCGAGAAGTTAAGATGGTCTTTGGTTGTTGACAACAATTCATCACCCCCAAATACCTAAATTAGGAAATAAGCATAAAAGACCCGCCAAAAAGGGGTCTTTTGATAATCCTTCTTTCTTTTTCTTTTTTTGTTTGTTGTCAAAATCGCTAATGTCATTTCAGAGTGTATGTGCACTATACGAAAAGCTCAGCAATACGACTGGTGGAGCAGGCAAAAAGCATATCCTTAAAGGCTTTATTGCAGAATGGAAACGAAATGAGCATGATGTTTATGATCTATTAAGATTACTTATACCAAAAGTAAATGAATTGAGAAGGTGTTTGACAGCATTGACTAATGTATTAATTTGCTTTAGTACGATGGTTATTCTTATCAGCTTAAAGAAGATGGCATTGTTTCACGATTAGAGAAGGCATTGATGATTGATCCTAAATCACAAGGAGGACTGCGTTTAAAGAATTGGCGTAATCCTGTTTATTCACAAAATAGTGTAATGAAAAGAATGATAAATAAAAATAAAAATAAAAATAGAGCGAGAGGGAAAGAGACTAAAAGAGTGATATATTTCATATAAATAGCAAACAGTGGGTGATTTCCCAAAAGTGGTTTATGAAGAAGTACGAGTGAGATCCAATGTGATGGTATCAACACAAACAGTAAAGCAAACACATGATCTTTTGAATCAATTATCAAAAAGCTCAGGGTAAACATTGTTGTTTTTTGATGAAATGCATAGCTTTTCTAAAAAGGAAAGGCGATATTTAGAAATATGGATAAACAAGTTGGCGCCTTCAAATCCATGTGCATGAATTATACACCAAAAGAAGTGATGTGGCTGATTCGTATCATTATTAAAGGTTTTTTAATTGATTTATGAATGGACTCATTTGCATCATTGCTCATTTTCAATTTATAGCATTGCATATTGGTATGACTGAAAACTCCATTCTTGACATTTATCATCCTCACGCAAAGCATGCGCTTGACTGCGGAAAAGATCTACGCTACATTGCAAGTGAAGAGCTCAAAGACGTCACCACCATCTCGCTCTTTTCACCATTGATCCCGCAGCGTGGATTAAAGGGAACACCAAACGCACTCAAGAATTTTGTGAAACAGACAAACAACCGCTTTTATATTGAGGAAAAGATCGATGGTGAAAGGTTACAGCTGCATTATGATAAGGAGTTGGATCAGATCAAGTGGTTTACCAGAAATCAGTTTGACGAAACCGGAAGATATGGAAATAGATCAACCGCTTTTACAAAGCTATCGTCAAAGGTGGCCCCTGGCTTAAATGCAAAGACGTAAGTTTTACCATTTTCTCACTACTTTGTATTAAATATTGTAAATAAGCTTGATACTTGATGGTGAAATGGTTGCCTATGACCCGAATACAGACACGTATTTACCTTTTGGAACACTGAAAACTGCAGCTTCAAGCAAGTATTTTTTGTCTATATTCATTGCCTACTAATAACGTACAATTAATCATAACACACAATTCCTTTTAGATGACATAAATGATACTTCTCAACCTCATCCTTGCTGTAAGTAACACTTTATTGCACTGCTTGGTTTATTCTAACCTTCTCTTCTTTCTAGTTATTGCATTTGATGTATTATGGTATAATGATCATCTCATCATGAACTACAAATTGGAAGACCGCTTAAAGGTTTTGGATAAAGTGGTCATCAACCAAGGCAAACACATGTTTATTTTACCCCGCATCCTTGGATCAAGTGAAGATCAAGTTCAAGAGGAGTTAGCTTCAGTAATAAACAAGAGGTATGTGTTCTAGTGCTTCTCCCTTTGTTTAACAAGATAAACTCATCTCTTTCTCTTTATAGACAAGAGGGATTGGTTTTAAAGAACCCAAATCTTGCTTATAATCTCAACTCAAAAGATGGTGCTTGGCTGAAAATCAAACCCGAGTACATGGATGGCATGACTGAAAATAGTGATCTTATTGTAGTTGGTAAAAGTGAAAATATCACGACTAAATCCATCAAAATAGGCTTATTTTGTTTTGTTTCATCTTATAGGCGCAAAGTACGGAACTGGTAGAAGAAGTAATAAAATGGCTCAGTTTTTGGTTGCTGTCAGAGATGATCGAATTCC